>LUCH01009174.1:0-10529 GCA_013368495.1 Paragonimus heterotremus | reverse complement strand
CCATCCTTACGTCTAGTAATGAGTAAACCTGAGAAAGCTAAATTGTCGTTTGATTCCGCTTTATGATCCAAAAATTGGTGCGGGTGAATAAATTTAATTATATGTAAAAGTCAACATCCTGTCGACCTGCCATTTTTACACCACGGCCTTGGCAGTATTACCTGGAACCTGTAGTTCGATCATTCCGTAGAGGAGCTCAGCTAATGTTGAGCCTAACGGACTAACCATATTTGTTTAGAGTAATCACTAAAACGCGTATACATTGCCGTCTTAAACAACTGGACAATTTATCATGTTTCTGTTGCACGCTCATATGCGTTTTTATACCCCATCGCATGTACCTGCTTATCCAAATTGATGGCTGTTGTACTTTTGTAATCACGTGCGGCCTCAACTCGTTCTAGGGTAAAAATATCTATACATGCAAGTTCATCCCAGACCGTGCGTGCTACTGGGTTGATTAGACATATCCTATTTTCTCGTCTGCACCAACCAAATGCGATACTCGATACGATGCAATATTTAATCTAACTTTCTGCGTTGGGTAGGTGAACATATTGCAGTGCCTCGCTCCTGTTCTGAGCACCATTTCCCATGTACAGTCACTGTTGTTCGTCATTACTTAATGTGTGCTCCTTAGGTTCATTGTGTTTCAGTCGACGATCTGTCCGGGAAGTCGGCAGTTCCCAGAAAATATTGTGTGTCATTGTCGTGCACTGTTCCGGTCTTCACGAACGACCTAAGCCCTCGTGACAACTGTTGTTGTCATCCCGACCACACCTCTAGATTGTACTGTCTAGACTTTTGTCTTGCCTTGCTTTTTGCTAGTCGCAAACCTTATAAATATGAAGGGGGTTGTGACCAACTTGTCTTCGGTCTGAGCGGCATAAAAGTTTTCCGTTGGAAGTCCAGCCTTTTTCCTGTGTTAATGTGGTAACTGCTGGTGAATTGGTTGGATTTGCAGAGACTAACTGACCGCGTACAGTCCGAACTTTGTTGTTCATTGCCGTTATCTGTCGTTTCACTTACCGTTATTCCGCTCTAGTCGTAGGTTATAGATCCAGTCTTAACACATACCATTGATTTGATGCTACTTTATACTTCACCCATATCTAATGCAGTAATGATAATGACAATGATAATTATTGCACCGAAAATATCTTTTTGACCGGATGTAGATTCCGCATTCTTCACTTGTGACGTTAAAGAATGCGGCGGATGCATTTTCATGAGAGTCTGGTTCAAGCCAAAACAACGACATACCCCCAGGTTTTGAAGGAATGATCCATCACTGAATGTTCTGCATTTGGCCGGGCTCTTCTCATTTTAAATGTATTACCCAACCCGAACCTAACTATCTTGGTTTCCCAGATAATTTTGCACTTTATGTCTGTGTTGGCGAGGCAGGAGCGGATCAAAATAGGCAACTGGCGTTAAGCCATTCACAACCTTTGAATATACTGAATGCGAGCAAACATTTGGGCCAGAATTCGTTTCCAGTAACAAGGAAATCACGCGCTGCATTTTACGTATAACTGCTATTACAACAGGTGCATAAATTTCGCAGGATGCAAATAGTCTCAGCAGGAGTCTTCATCAGTCTTCAGACATTTGAAAGAGTGGCACTAATACATTCCATTAAAGCTGAACTCTATCTATTTATTCCGTTTCAGGTTCTCCAAGTCGTTCATCCTAATGTATTCAGGCACCTATATATGAGCTGGAGTGACATGTTGAAGGTTAAGCCCCAAGCAGTTGAAAACTGAAGATTGCTTATCCGATTGACCCGAACTGCGATGAAAACTCGACTGAAATGCATCGGCTTCCACAACCAGCAGTTACCTGATGACAGTTACTCGCGGCCTCCATGCAGACGTACATAACACGGTACGTACGCATTCGATATTTAAAACACATATTTCTCAGCCGCTTCCGCACACTTGAACATCAATCACTCGACGGAGTGTTCTCGAGGCAACAAATGCCCATACCACGTACAAATAAAACAGAGGACCACGTGTGCAGCAAATCAAACGTTACACAGCAGACGAAAGACATTTGCAGTGTCATACAGTATTTTTTGGATATTACTGAGAAGCTCACGTCATATAATGCCGCCTCGAGAACAATCCCAGTGAGCTATAAAAGAAAAGGAATTATTGGCTATTTCGCACATAGAAAAGCGACCGTTTGGTTCAAATTTGCGTGGAGCACGTCACTCGATGCTTGAATACGTTCATTCCGAAATATTTGAAACACACCCAGGTAAATGTCTTGATAAAATGGATCAAACCTTTTGCGCTGACAGAAAGTTTTCCAATCTGTTTGGACCACTCTGATTTCAGAATTGTGCTGCTGGTATGTTTCTTCAGCAGTATGTCAGCAGGCCATTATAAAGCACACTCGAAAATGACCACAATATAAGTTGCGTTTTTATGCTTGCATATATGTCTCGGTTCAACCGTACTTATGTAAACGCATTCAGGGACCCGTGATAAAAAATTTTCAACCTGACTGTAGCGTTCGGTGACATATTCACTAAGTTTGATTGCATCCCATGGAATTTAATCAACAGGTTGGTATGAGCAATCAGTGTTCAACACTATTGGACTATCTACATTAATGATACTTATCGAAAAGCGGTAATCACGCTGAATGACTTTCTCCTTCGGTCTCAACCTGGTTTACATAAGGGTGATTTGTTAGCACCGCTGCTATTTGTCATGGTAGTGAATGTGGTATTGGACCAATCACGGTTGATGCTAGTCTGTCAGCTACCTGAAGTCATGAACAGTCGATTAATGATTAACGTTCAACATGTCTATTTAGATACTATACAAAGGTTTGGGAAATTAGAGCGAAGAACCTTTGGAATTTAGAGGGAAATCGGTTACCTTGTTTATCACCATAGGTGTGATGAGTAGGGAGTCTGCGTTTCGGCACAAATAGAGTTGCAGTCCAATAATTATTATGTCCGGCACGAGTTATTGCATTAGATATAGAGAGAACATAAAGTATTATCAAACCAATGGAATACCGACTGACACAAAACGAACCCAACGAGCACACAAAAAGCAGTGACGAACAACAGTAACTGAATAGGAAAAATCTGGAAAAGTAATCGGCATGAAAATTGGATAGTTTGGTTCTCTATAGAGGTTGTATTGATGGCATAATTGCAGCCAAAATTGATCAGATTTACTAGTCATAGAGAACATTTTGCATGCAAACATTCGTTACACTTTAGTAAGTGGTGTTAACGGGCGATTGCTGTTCCGGATATCAACATAATTACAGGAACACTGGTTTCCACTGGCCTTTTTCAAATAATTACAGAAATGAATGGATCCGTTCAGTGTCTTATAGAACGAAATAATAGGTGGGCCTTTCAGTGCTTATATTTCGACAGTTTTGCTCCACCAAGATGCAGAAGTTGATTGGTACACACGCTATTTGACCGAACAAGATGGAACAGAACTCTCCGAATCCCCACGCCCCCGTTAAGCAGCTGATGTTTCAGTTCAGTAAGTCAAGCATAATCTATAAAAAATGTGAATGCGTAGCATCTTATCTTCCCAGAAATGAGCACACACTTGAAACCGGGGTTGCAGAACACCTACTGAAAAGGGTTCTACAAACCGTTAAGCAGATGGGCAAATTGACGGCAAACACCTGGAACCAGCCATCGTCATCGATCGCCAAACAATAGTTGATGACGCAACATGCGATTGACTCACCAAAGTCACTCCGTGTTCTGTCCTTGACTAAACACAAACGTTTCTTACGATATGTTGAGACCACTGCAATTAGACACCGCCACCCTGGCTTGTTCCGACATAAAGTACGGCTTGTGACGTTGATATCACCACGGCAGCAGCCGAACTGCTTTTGGACTGATCATTTGTGATTGCTTTGTTGTTTGGAAATTTTTCACATTTTAGCTCGTCTGCTGTAAACATCAGCGGAGATTCAGCGAAATCTCGAGCATAAATCGTGCCACGTCAATCTTTTGCAAAATCCACCCAAATTCTCAACAAAAAATGGTTGTTTTTAAATAAAATCGACTACTATAACGTCACAAGTAGGGTAAAATTGGGTAGCGAAATTCGACTCCGCAGAGTGCCTTTTAGGCTGTTCATTGGGGCATATGTCCTAACTTAGAAATCCCTTCGTACTTCACCTCTGGCATGCAGCGCACAAAGGTAATGAGAATATTAGTAGACGAGAAGAGCTGTTGGTAGTAGACTGCTGATAAGCTTGGTCATCAAATTATGACTTCCAGGTTACATTCCGCTGTAAACAGTCAACTGTCTGGCTGCCGTCACCTCAGATGAGGCATTCCGACTGTATGTAACAAAGTAAGAAGAAGTTCACGATTCTTGCTTTCAATTATCGTGCTTTGTCGGTCAACAACAAACCGAAGCTTCAGTCGTCGAATAAAAACTTCAAGGATTTGGAAGGTAGTTGTTCAGTATGTGATACGAGTCTGGCCTGATATCAACACTGTTCTGAATGAATTACTGTCATTTACTGTTCTATGCTATGATCCAGTGTTTGTAAGCTGGTACCTTATGCGTCACCTGAAATCAACCCTAGACTCATCAAATGTGTGCATGACAGTTATACCGGAATTTTTCAAACGAAATGCAGAATGAGGAGCTTATTTTGATGGCTGAAGATACAGACAATGACTGAGGAATCCGTGCATAATATCGACACATTCTAAGTAATCGGTAAGAGGACCCGGCTAACTTGTCCACCAGCATCATTTATGTCCCATGGTCCTAACTTCCAGGATCCGACCCGCATCCTGTATCTAGAAAGCCTGAGTAAGAGTCAACCGGACAGCGCTAAAACCAATCAGTGCAAAGTCAGCCATTCAATCTAAAGTTGCCACCAGCGTCGGCTGCTCGTACAATTACTCATATTTCAAGACTCGTTGTTACGAAAATATTTGAACAACGCATCTATGAATGAACGGAAATCCAGCCTATTCACTCCTCCGGTTGTCTGAGTCAGGCCAATTTTTATTCAAAAGTATTGAATGTTCTGTCATGACTGGACTGGGACAAAGTGGGAGAAACACTACGTACTGTTGTAGGCTGCACTGATCAGTAAACGTTCATTTGTTTCTAGATCAGATCGTGCACAGCCAGATGACGATCGTAGTCTACTTGAGACATCCACAACTGCAGAGTTTCTGCGAGTAACGGATAATAGTTTCACAACGGGACAGTTATGCCAGGAAGATTTTCAGCCGTGCATGTCAATAACCTTATTGCATCGAACCAACAACAACCGTGTGCACCACTCTTAATATCCAATGCGTTAGCTTCCATTTTGAACACAAATAACAGTCAAAGTTATTTTCCATGAATAACCGTACTTCTTGGAGGGTTGAAGCACCTAATTCAAACTTTCACTTGTTATGATCAGGAGACAAACCGCAGTGAGATACTTACTAAAACTTATGTGTGTTGGCTGGCGGCCGCGTCTCCAGATTTGTTTGTACGATTGCTACTCGAATCAGACGTGGCTACCATGTGTGATAGCACAACCCTTATCACTGATCGACTAATTTTGACTCAGTAAAACGTTTGATATTGCCTCGTACATCGTGGAGCTGCAAAATTAACCAACAACATTGCCGTCCTGGCCAGAGGTACGTCAGAGAGTTTGAGATAACTCGATTACCGTTTAAATGACTCAAGCTGATATCGGCTAACTGAGGCATAACTGCTTCCCTAGCGAACTATCATAACAACTAGACACTGATTTAGGTTCTGTTAACAGGAGAGCAAGGTTATGAGCCACTGGTGAAGAGATTATTTTAAATTCGTTGAGTTCTAAATGCGATGGAAACTAATTTGGCTAACAGACTGGTGCGGCAGAATTCGTATCTAGACTACTACAGTTTGACAAGCACACAAAACTGATACAAGAGAGAGGAGAAAAATAACCACCTTTGTGTAAAGAGGATAATTGCAGTCGTTTGGGCCAAGAACCTTATTTAGGCTTGGCAGTTCTGAATAGCAATAGCCTCAAGTAATTAACCCACTCGTCGATTATTGGTCATGTAGATGACCATGAAAGCGTGACCAGTAAGGACCTTATACCTAGAGGTGAACAAATGATACGTGATCGAGAGTGTTGACTACTTGTGATGCACTGGTTTTGAAAAAAGGTGTTTTAACTCACTTTCAACGCAAGCCGGGATATGCTCGGTTACACGCTTGCGCAACTCTCATTCGGTTGTTCTGAGGTAGGTCGTCTGACACCAAAATTGAAATTGTTTTTATCAGTTTAGGCGGATGGATGATTTTTGCGTGAGCAACTGTGATACCATCACAACGAATGTTGAAGCGTGACATATGCTCATTGTTCTCTAGCAGGCCGCAATAAGAACTGGGTCAACATGAATGAAGGGACGTTGTAGATTAATGTTCAATTGAACCGACAATTCTCAACTAAGTTTAGCTGTGTTTCTGTTTAGCAAAATAATCCGAACTGACTACCAAAAATCCGCATAACATTCATCCTCCATTTTCACGCTGTCAATAAGTATAGTTGCGTACCAACACAACAACTGTAAACCAAGCAATTGTGACATATCTAATTACGATCTGGAACCAGTCGTTTCAATGAGCTTAATTTTACGAAACCCTCAAGCACTTTGTATGAACCGTAAGCAACTAAGTAGTTTGGTCAATGCCTGCTCGTTTATTCGGGCCAATGATTAATTCACGATGTAGACAAATGTGGCATATTACTTTATACGTTATCCTTAGCACAGTGTAAAACCTCACTCTTTTGTCCTCGGTATTTTGACAACTTTATGACTCATGGGATCGTTCGGCTTATTACAACATGTTAACTGGCATTCTTCGATACACAGACTGTGAATACCTGAGTAATAAATCTGAGTTTGTTGGGACAGACAAGATAATTGTGATCTGTCCGTGGATAACTGTTGTGACAAAGCTGTTCGCAATGCCTGTTGTTTGCTGTAGACGGCTTCTGTGGTGCACAGATCGCCCGTCATTGCTATCCACAGGTTCCATGTATTTTGTTTTGAATGGAAAATGTACCATCTTGACAGCTTACACATTCGAGACCGAACAGAATCGTACAGTTGGAATCATATGAAACCAATATTCTCTTACATTATACATCTGTTTGCTAAGTTGTTTAAAAGCATCAGGTATAATGCGTCATTTCATATGCATTAGGTGATCGAGATGATCAGTTTACATGCAAATCACCTACAAACTGGAATCTGATCGAGGAATTCCAGAATAGTTATCTCTTGGCATTATCGACTTGCAGCATATCTGTTAAAAGCGTAATAATTTGGGCAGTCCACCTCATAAAACTACTAGTCAGATCTCAGCATTATGCAGCTTAACATGGCTTCCACGTCAGAATACATATACTTGAAGTATGTTTCGGTCAAGAACCCAATTTGGCAGAAACGCCTACTTGAAATCAGACTGGCTTATTGTCTACAATGCGATGAGAATATGTTGGTGCAACGTTGCAGTGAACATTCGATTAGTTGAATGAGTGGGTAACCGAGTTAAAATATGAAATTTCCGAGCACCGGACATTGCTTCATAGCTTAACTGGTAGAGCTCTTGATGAGGTGAGGCATGGTGTTTCTGTCATTGGTTCGAATCTAGCTGAAACCCTGACATTTCACAATTAGGTCTTATCTGAAATCATAAATCCATCAAATTACTTAGTAATACACCAACTATTGCAGAATATGTTGCTCAACTGGAGGTTGCCGCAAATACTGTGGAATTAAAATAGTCCAGAAAACTCTGGAAAGTGCACAGGTTGAACTCACGTGCACGCTTTAGAATAAAGACATCCCGAGGCTGCTTTCATAGTTTTGACGTACGGTCTCAAAAGTCGTTTTTGGAATCACTTAATTAATCCGGGTAACTAATAAGTGGTCTGGCAGAATGATGATTCTAGGTGAATCCCAAGTGTGAAAAGTCCGTGCATCGGCTGGATTCGAACCAGCGACAGAAACACCATGCTTCAACTCGGCGAGCGCTCTACGAGCTGAGCTACGAAGCCAATCCAAGGGCTCGGAAGTTTTACGTTTGGACTCGGTTACCCACCCGTCTCACTGTGTCATGTGGAATCCACCAAATGATTCAGGGGTTAGACTGCCCCTGTAACATTTCTCAGATAGTTCAAGCTGGAATCCACCAACACCACTACTGAGCATAGAGATGGTTCGAATCCAGCCGAAGCCCTGATTTTTCAAAGTTGGGTCACATCTATAATCCGTATAAAATTGGCAATCAAATGGGGCACAATTTATCGCGATTAAGGGTTCCGTCTCACACTGCATAAATATAGGTGTGTTTCAATGAGATGCAGTAACTGTATTCCTATTAGTCTTGCTAAATCACTGGCGATAATCCTCTGAAAGGTGAGAGCAAAAATAGCCTCCGTTCCCCTGATCACTCTTTTATGTATCAGTTCATTTCGATACATATGTTAAGTAAACTTTTAGACCTCTCTCAATCGAGGATGTAAATTCTCATTGTATTTCCAATGAAAGCCATTCTCAAGACAGACTCACTTGGCTTCGGGTACATACATATCGAGGATCGTTCATACCGTAATGATACTAAACAGCAAATGGCCTCATAATGACCGGCCGTGGTTTTCTACTACATAACTTGAATTGCAAAACATTACCATGTTTTCTTGTCAGATGGCTCAAATAGTTCAGCTAGATTCCATCTGCACATAGTTTACGTGATTAGTTTGAGTCCGTCGAACTGATTATCAACTCAGACTCAGAAGAAAAATAGGTTGGTTTACTTAGTCTCATATCGGTTTTACGTGTTGCCAACAAACACACAAATTTAGTGTCCAAAAAATTAATTAATCGGAAAAGAGGCATTATTTGCTATCACTGTTGTGAAGGCGAGCCTAAGAAAAGATGTAGAACATAATTGGTTAGTAGATACTGGCGAAACTCATTGAAGCTTAATAAGTAAGCGTATGGACCACTGAAGCCGAAGATAAAGTGCAACAATTAGACATGTTTTCCATGGCATATTCTGACCAACTACAAGAAACTTGAAGTTAAAATGAGTGTCATACGAGGACTGGGCTATCCATGATGTCGTCCATTTATGTTCATTTTATGAGTTCGGATTTGTTTAATGTGGCATAGCATCACACTTTCTGACGGCAGTAGACCAGGGCGAATCCGAACACCACAGCAGATTGCTGCAGCACGTTAAAGTTCCTTAGTCTGATCTCGATTACTGATCGATGTTTGATGGAACTATTTCACGTTGACCACAATACGAGTTGACTACGCATTAGAAAGTCCCAAAACCTTCCTCCTGTCATCGCGCGTTTCTAACATTCCGGATTCCTTCATTGAGAAATGCGAAAATGTGATATAACCAATTTAACTCATAATAAATAGGAGCACTGCAAAAACTGTCTAGACTGCGCAGTTATACATGGTATGATAAAAACACGCTTAGGTTATCTGTTAGGATTACTTCGTTGCAAGTTGACTGGTATTTGATAAACGTTGCATGGGGCTCACCTTGGTTTACGTAGTGTGAATCAGGCCTACGTGTTGAGTGAGTGACAGTGTAGGATAGTTGTAATCACAGCCTTAGTAGGTTAGGCGTTTGAAAAATCTCCGTTCGGATTTAGTAAACGAAACAATCAAAAGTAGCATCAACACACTGGCTGATAAACCGACTGCCGGTAGAGTAGCTTCCTGTCACTCATCCCGTGTCAATAAACCTGGTTGCAAAGTATGCTGCTGTGAATACGATAGATAATTACAACCCAGTGCAATCAAATACACATGGTAACTATTGGTAATCACATTCTAATTCCCCAAACCAATCATAACGTATGAAAAAATCTGTATTGTAAGTCTGCTGAATAAAACGTACCAACTTCATAGACCAGGTTAAAGAAGACCGCGTGGTTCTAGTTGTTCAACTGAGACAGCCTTTGCTCTTAACTGAAGTGTTTGCTTCTTGTGGAAATGTTCTTTTGTCGTACATAACAGCAAACTGACTATCATCGTTGTGCAACCGATCGTCTGTGAGCATCTAATGTGAAAGCCTTGGTTACCGCTCCAGATCGGCTTAGGGATGAGGGGAATGCTTATACATTCCTTCATCAACCCATCTCCATATATTTTTCTCCATTAGAAAAATAACGTTTTGTAATGTTATCTGGATCGAATAATGTTTGATGCAGTTACAGACGAGTTACATTCAAAACAAGCGTTGTTTCCTCACGTGAATAAAAAATACGTCCAAACCCTTGTTTCATCGATCAGGTATTCGGTACACCCACAACTTCCCAGATCACATCTGAATGATTTTGTGTTTGGCCAAATTAAACTCCACTGTAATAAAGCACCTGAACGGCGATTGTGACCGTGTATCATATCGTCCTATGGTATATTCGGATTTTGATTTGTTGGATACCAAATCAAAACTCTCAAAGGCCTTACTCCTATA
>LUCH01009173.1:6553-17972 GCA_013368495.1 Paragonimus heterotremus | reverse complement strand
GATGATGATGATGATGATGATGATGATGATGATGATGATGATGATGATGATGATGATGATGATGATGATGATGATGATGATGATGATGCGAAGGATGAGGGAAAGGTTGAAGCGGATAAAGATGAAAATAAGAGGAACCAAAAGGAGAACGTCCAATGCATTTCATGCTGATGAGTTCTAGACACACGTATGATTATCAGTTTTCTTCCAGTTTCCCGGACAGTAAGATTGTGTCTACAGGGTATCACAAGTTAATCGTCAAGGGGCATTTACCAAAGTAAGCTTTTTAGTACGAAATTGTCATGTGTACCTTCGAACATCTGAGGAACAGCGGAAGTTTAACTCACCTTAAGTGGTATGTGATTTAACACCTGGGTCAATTCATTATAGCTGCTGTGACAGATCTTATTGACCAAACTTACTGTTTGTCTTTGGTCCATTCGGCACTCGGCACATACTGTGGTTTGCGGCATCTTACCGGTGTAACCCACGGTTAACACTGTGAGTTGAATATTCTGCGGTTGGCTTGTGCCTGTTCTATAGTACGTTAACTGACACTAAGGACTGGTTCCGCAAACGAATTCAGCCCAGATGAGCTCATTAGTAATTCGATCACATTTCAACCGAACACCGATGTGCACTGAATACTGAAACCTGAAACCAACGAGAGCACGAGAGACAACCAGGAAACTGGAGCAAAAGTGAACATCGCGAAGCCAAGTCAGAAGACAAACTATTCAGTCGGACGAACCGGTCAGTCAGTCGATAACAGTAGACAGATAGAAGGATCAGTAGATTTGAACGTTCGTTAACGATGCACCCGTAGTCTTCACTGGAAGGGGTTTTGACCGATAGTCGGTCGCTGTTTCAGTTTCACAGGAGGGCTACGCAACAACCCATGGTGAAGGTTGGGTTGAGCATAGCTGGTTGCATCCTGTGAACTAATCAAGTGATAATAGCTTTCAAATAATGGGACTGATGGACTTCGAAAGAACAGGGTTGAGTGTGTTGAATTCTTTAGGTCCACTTTTGCGAAGTACCTGGGCTCACTCCAATCGCAGCTATTCGGAAATCATTGTCTACAGCAGCAATCCATTTAAGACAGCTTACATTGATATTGAATTTTTGAATAAAAGACGGCGGATACTGACTCCAAAAATGAAAGCCGTGGAAGAGACGGGAAGATGTAAAGGATGGCTCCATCAACTAGTCAAGCTTCCAGCCGTAACATAGTCAACCTTATTTACTGTTTCAGGTCCTCTTCGGAAAGACCTATCACGATAGATAAATCAATGATATTCTGTCTTTTGTGTTTGCAGTCTCAACCCCAACCCAAATGTTTTATATAATACACCACTGTCCTGTAGATGCTTAGAGGAATCAGTTATGTTTTATCAGAGTTTACGTTCATGACTGACAGCCGCAAACAAGGGTCCGTGTTTAAAAGTGTAACAGATCGGGAGATAGAGCCATCTATTGTTCATGTCGTCCAAGCCGGTTAGCGAGTGTTAAATGTCTCTACCCAGGTGTCTGTTCATGTGTGCTCACGGTTATCAGTTAAATTAGATTGACAAATAAAAAGATAACTAAAGTTGGATAGGGTTTTATTTTTTCTACCAGACAAGAAGATGCTGGTTGTTCAGTTAGAAAATGTACAATCTACGAACCAATATGCGACAAATTTACAATTCTGCCTGAGGTGTGTCATAGTTTGCGAACTATGCTCCAGCTTTTGAAATTATGATTAGAGTCAAACAAGAAATACTTCTCGAGGTGTAGTGATGTTGAGATTTTTGTTAGCTTCAAGAAATAATCGCCGTCAGTGAAATCGTTGGCGCTGAGTGTATGAAGACAAGGGGCTTTAAAGATGGCTTACTCTTGTGAGTTTAGTCTGGCCTTTGAATAAATGGAGTAGATCAAAAGCCTCGAAAATGGGGTTATTTTGGGGAACATGGCTACTTAGCAGGAGTTTATTACAGTTTCATGAATGCTCACTCCAAATCCATTCAGTATAACATATGACGAGAACCATTGTATGGAGTGAATAAAAGCGACCAAACTCACACAAATGAAGTGAACTGCCAGTCTTATGTAAAACTTCTGACGGTTGGCTGCAGTTACCCAATGTATGAAAACCCAGTGAGGCTAAATCCGGCAACTTCAGTTACCTATCTTTAGAACCTGCCAAAAACATGGCATTCAAACAGTCTTGGGTACACTTAACGAAATGTAGTGATGCATTATCCTGTTAAAGTCAACTGAGTCATCCTTTGACAATGGGTACTTCCTAATTAATGATTTTAGGATTAATTCAAAGAATTCGCAAGTACGATCTAGATAACCCTGTTGTTGTAGAAAGTCCTTCTATTTTACGAAACATACTAATAAGAAGAGAACCCAAGATACCTTCTGTTACATCGTGTGGTGCTGTGGCAATCAAGATGTCTTCATGGGTACTGGGTAACATCAATATAACTCGAACCTCACGTGCCCCGTTGCTCTCATTTGTCTACCGCTTTTGATCCGAGGTGTTTGTTCACACAAATCATATTAGTTTCTCCAAACCATTGTCCTATCCCATCCATTATTTTCAATGGCATAGACAGTAGGGATCGATACCCACGTCTGCAGAAGCAACAAGTAATATAGTTGAGGAGAAGGTCCTTAACGTGACGAGTACCACCCTGCTCCGACAGATAGTCAAGTCGCTAGAGATATAGAACCACTCGATGGTATGTTATCCATTACTCAGTGGTGAAACTGATAAATGGTCACTGATTCTGTACATAAGTGTCAGACATAAGGAAAATATAATACAAATGGTAAGATTAACAAATCGTATTTCACTTGGTAATCACGTTGCCTGTTTTTGAATATGTACCGCAGAACTGTTGCATAGTTTGCGCGACTGGTACATATGACAAAAATAGCAGTCATCCAGCAACATAAGTTTAGACCTAAGTAAATGAAATGTTAACATATCGCAATATATGTCTTCTTTCTGCTCTAACTAAGTTACACAGCCGAAGAGTAATCGGGGAGCACACAAAGACCATGCCCTATCATTTCATACTGACGACCGGAGGAGTATCCCGCAGAACAGATGGCAGACATGGACGAAGAAAAAAAGCGTTCTGCATATTTTTGCCGATACCTCCGCATATGACAACGTACAACCCTAGCAAACGTTGTGGTCTACGGACTCATATCAAAGGTCTCCATCAAAAAAGGTGGCTATGAGAACAACCCAGTCTTGTGACTGTGTTCAGAACATTAAAGACGCAAAACGCATTCCAGGTAGGTCAGTCTTGTCAGTCTACTCAAGTCGCGCATTACGTCTGTAGACAACAGTTGGTCCAGAATTTCGGCTGTCTCAGTTATTCGGCTTTACATTTCCAAATTTTACATCGTAGAGGTCCTCATTTTACACAGGGCACGTGCTTTCAATGAGAAACCTAACGGAGACTTTGGAATAAAAGTCCCTTTTGGGTGAAGAGATTACACCGTGCCCACCCTGAGTAAGAAACATTTGCTTGGGCATGCTGTTGGATCAGTAGACTCTTGGTCAGTCTGATAATATAACAAACACGCTAGTGACAATAAGGAAGATCCTCAGTTGCTAGCACTATGAATCAAACATGACGTTTACAGATTAAGTCAACAGTTCAAAAAAATCGATTAAATTCATGTGCCCTGCCCGAAACTTAGTGTCATTGCATTACTTTTCGGTTGCCTTATCCTGACAACACTGCCAGTTTATTCGGGTGAATTGTAAGCGCGAAAGTTAGGCTAACCACCTGCTAAACTGTGAGACTTTCAATAAAATAAAACAAATCAGATTTTGTTGTCAACTGGAAAATGTCCAGTTTATTTGACAGATGTGATCACTGCTGTGTAATATTTGGTAAAAAGCGTTCTAATGAGTAAAATTAACGTTACCGAATTACTAAACCTCTGTTATGCTGAAAAACAACACACCGCAAATATGGTTGACAGACAACGATCGATCAACGAAACTGTGAGGTTGTGCAACTCTATTCAGACCTCTACGACCGCATTCCAACCTAAGCAAACTAAAACTAGTCCATATTTATATGGGTCCAATCCATTTATCAAGGATGAATCCTGTTTCAGGACCGTTATTATGAAACATTGCTACGGTTTGTTACATAGCACCAGTGCTGCCCAGACCACAACACTAAAAGAGTTTTCCGTGCCCAGTTAACTTTACTGACTCAGTAGTCCAGTGGACAAGTCGTGTGGGGTTCCTACACAATGCATTCTTAACGGGCAACGCTATCCAATCAGAAAATGAGATATATTCGCTGTCGATAACATAACGTTGGTATTCCATGTAGTTTAAACATATTGCTTTGAATCTAATTCCTAGTGTAAAATCCGTTTTGCAAGTCATCGCCGGCTGTTGGTGATGGCAGGTTGCTGACTAGCAGTCGAAGTACAACAGCACTCTATAGACACGCATCTATCACCTGGAATGACGACACAACAACCAATCAGGAGTGTCCTCCTTATTTTGCTGCCATTGGTCAGGCAACCAGCACTCGGACTTCCTCTGCGATTCAACCCCTAGAGGGAAGCATGTGCTTGGCGCTTGTCTACCTCACATTCCTTAAACGATTGTTCTACGTAGTGCCGTCTATAAGTGTTCACATACCGGAATACAAAGAACTGTAACAACAGCTCTAGGTCTTTTGTCTCTACTACATCGGAGTTGGTACTAGGCCTAAGCTAGCCTATTGCTTATTGTCGGTCCAACAACTTCGGTTAGTACGGGACTGTTTTCGGTATAATTCCTCTGTATTGGTATTACGAGCACACAAACGTTATCTCAAGCTCTTGTGGTCCCATAAACAACGCAGATTTGCAACATCACTTGAAACGGAGTTTGTTAGCACGCCATATCACTCTGGTCACATTAAGATTAGTAGTGTACAGTCCTCACACAAAAATTTGTAAATAAGCGCTAGCAAGGTCAAATTTAGAAACCATTGAACCAAACTTACGATTTTCCACAAGTTGTTCTGAAAACTGTTGAGTATTGTACACCAGTTTTATTAAATCCTCCGATTCTAGTGCAATCGCCACACATCTTCTCAGGCCTCAGGCTCAACGTCATTTAGTGAGTGCCATAGCTCGTCGAGTTTGTCATCATCTTTCATTGAAATCACAATCGGCGTGATTCAACAGACGACTACACGAATGATTGTGTCTTCTTTCTCTATCCCATCAAGAACACCACAAAACCTGTCACCAGCACCATTCTGCGTTTTATTAAGACCGGTTCACTCTCTGCCCCAAGGTCTCTTAGATTCACATGCATGCCATCTGCACTACATGGGAGACAAACGATCAGTTTAAGAAGCCTGAATCTCATCACCTCCGACTTCCTAACATTAACGGCATCAAATTCCAATGAACTTGTCGGTTATCCCACGGCATTCACGTCCAGTATTGCCGGACCCGTCTCGCACATCACCAAACGTATGACCGCCACTGTTCCTACGCCACACCGTAGCAGCAGCATAGTTTTACTAAACGATCCTAAACGATAAGGGATTACCACGTACATCTCGGGATGCGTCGGAATTACACAGGTTCGTGTGGTTATCGAAGTCAAAACGGTTTCGGAATAATGCACTCAGTGTTTCCCAAGCCACAGATGATAACACAATGTTACCGCGTTGATAGATGAGGTGCCGTTAAGCAAACTAACACGTCCTGGAATTCGCCCAGCATTCGGACAATCAGATTACGTAGCCAACCACCCTCAGCCGCGTCCCCAGGCTTCGGATTGGGGATTGCATTCCAAATAAGGGTAAACTGCAAGACAAAAGACTCTATGTAGACTGAACATCACTCACAATTGATCACAGATTTCGAATTCCTATGGACTTTCCAGTCGGCCCCTTTCTAAAAGAAGCACTAGACTCGAGTTTCGCTCTCATTAGAGCTCGTCAGTAGTGCATATCCTTGCCACTGCAGGGACTAGAACTCCAGCCACGCTTTGATGAGGCAACCGTGTTTACCACTGCGCCATTGACCTCACATGTGGCACGACTGACTTACCATGTGTAAAAGCTAAACTACTTGATGATATAGCAGTCACGAACAACGAGCGGTAGTACTAACGTGGCGTGCGAGACTCATGGTTGGCGCAGGCTCCTCCGTAAAACAACACGGTTGATGCATGTAACCCCACCACGGATGAGTTTCACTTATCCCAGCGGGAACAAATGGGCTTTCGAACAGTGTGCACTCTCTTTGGCTCATCGTATTTGTGGTGTATAAACATATTTGAACCCCGCCAACCATGGGCAAATTCTGGAGGAACTTTACGAATCACTGTTGTGAGCGCTAGTTTCAACGCAGACGAAAATACACTCAAACTCTAAAAAGCTAGGCCTCATTCAAAGAGCGCGTGGAACATTTTAAGCGCCGGTCTCCCCTGACAGGAGGTACCTGTCGTAATAACTATGTTAAACCTGGTCTCCTTGGTTGAACATACCAAATAAATCAGACCCATTCCCACAGAGGGCTCTTTGAACTATTGGGCTTTCTGTTTCTCAACTACATGCAGAGTGCCGCTGAACATCCCCGATGTACGGATTTCACCCAAAGGGTGCACGAAATTAGTTACTAATCACAGAGTCTGTTGGACTCTGTTGGACACTAATGCCTGCTTCGACCCGCTGCCGTATGAATAAAACTTTTTTTACTAGGTGCGGGAAGCCAATTGAGGGTCCTTTTCGGTCTGGACAGCCTGTAGGTGTAATGCCATCACAACGGACGTGGTAAGTTAGCCACTTCGTGTGGTTTTTAGCACGCTAAATATATTTGCACTGAACTGAATTCTACATTACGATCCTCATCTCTGTAGTCGGTGGTGCTGTACTTGGTACCTCTGCAAGGTTTCTAGATTCGGCTAAATCCATTACATGCAGATTACCCAGACGGACTTACGGAAATATTAAGTACCCTCAAAATATTCACTAGCATCAGGATAAAGGAGCACTTGAAGTGGACATAAAATAAACCAGTACAAAGTTGTTTCAAGTAGACTAGCAACAAAGAATCCATTGTCAACCAAATGCTAGATCAGGTATGAACAACATTAAGTTGACAGGAGGGAACACGGTACTATGACTAGGAAGGTGCACGCTTTGTCACACGCGTGCATGAAACACCGCACGCGGTCACGTGAGGTCAAATGCGTGTCGGTAATCGTTAGTGTGGATCACGGCGGTGGATATCGCTTTCGGCTGGGGAGTGATTCTGCTTTCGTACACAAATAATTGAGAAATCCCGATGAATTGAATGTGATCTGAGGTTCCAGTAAAATCGTACAAATGATATGTGAAAAACAGCATATTTCAGTTAATCTCATCATTTGACACCACATGGTGTGTGAATATGTAATTATGGATAAATCACGTCCGTACGTTGAGTCAACATGGCGGTGAACGATGAAAGCACCTTTGAAAGGACATTCAAGGTGAAATATCCGAGGTTTGAGGACTATCTGAATGACTCGCTCAAATTTCATTCAGAAACTTGCACAAGCTTTTCCGCTGATAGCGAGTGGCAAGAACCGTAGAGAAGTCTAACTGCCGCCAAGTTGCCCGTATGGAAGTTTGGTGTACAAATGCGTACACTGTACACGTCAAATGACATCTTCCAAACAGTCATGTTTTCATACAGTTTATGTGGTAAACAATTCTAGTTTCACAGACTACATTTACAAAGCATCATGATGGATATCAGATCGAAAAGGCAAACCTGGTTGTTGTAAACCCTTGAAAGAATACGCTGGTTCGTCCTCGACATAATAGTGCGTTCGACGAAAACAGGATTCTCCTTCTGGTAATAATTGACACGGAAAATCTCGTTCCCGAAAATACCTCGACGGTTCCCCTGATTTGCTCCCATGACATACCAAAAGACGCGTGCAAAAAACAGCATTGTGCCGCTCCAAAAACGTGTGCGATAATCAAAAAATTATAAGGTATTTATATGGTACATGGTGACCTAGAAACATTCTCGAGTCAGAAAATGGAAGGACAGTTATCGAAAATAATAGTTGAAGTCTTCAATCCACCAATGAACAAAGCGGAATAAATGTTGGGCAGGTAAAAAAATAGCCAAGGTTACCGCGCGACTGTTTTGGACAGTTTCGCCCGTTCTGATTGGATAAAATCGTTTACGCCATTAAGGAGGCGATTTGGGACGAAAAGAATGGGCTCTGGTCCACTCATATGGCTTTTAAGTTGGTAACCGTAATATATATCCTAAGAATAGACGTTTGCCTGCGGATGATGAACTGCATGTATCTAAGTGGATGAATCACTTTGAGAGTGCACGTAAGCTGTAATTGTATGTGAACAGGGAGTATGGGATTCGAATACATCGAACCGATTTAGGCAATCTACGTACTAGGCACAGCAAATCAACTAATAATGACGATAATAATAATAATAATAATAATAATAAGTAAGTTGCGAGGCCTATTAAAAGCGGGGACAATTATTACCTACCACTACTATAGAAGGTGCTCAGGTTCGTAATGTTTGTACCTACAAGTGTTTTGCAACGGTGTCCTAAATATGAGGATGCTATTTGTAGTGGCTGTAATCCATAACGAAACATTGTGTGCTAGTGTTGTTTTACTGCATGAATAATTACGTTGTACAGATACTGATCATATCACAAATTCTATGGTTAGCGTGCTGCGTTATTACTACCGCGTAGAAACTAGCTCTGGATTTGAGCTAAGTACACTTCCGATTACCACTATGTATTCCCAACTACCACAACTGAAGTCGCGGTCAGTATATTTCTTGCGGTGGATTTTCGAAAGATGGAAAATCTGAACATCCACTCAAATTCAAGAGAAATCGAAGATTACCTGAAGCGCTTTGAAATTTGGTGTATCACCCGTAAAGATATGAGACAAGAGAAGAAAACACCGCATTTCTTCATGGTCATTGACATAGATGTGTATATTTTGTCTAAAAATCTGGCGTTTCCCGATTCGCCTCTTTCTCTTCCATAAGCTTCTTTGAAGTATCTGTTATTCAAGCATGTTCATCCTGTCATCTTTGAAGCTGTAGAAAGAGCGAAATTCCATACTTCAATAAGAAACAAAAAGCAAGAAGTTTGTGTGTTTATTCTTCAAGTTCAAACTCAAGCAGCAAGCTACGATTTCGATGATCAACTACAGATTTAGCTAAGAGATCGAATAATTTTACTAATCAATGCCTCTTGTCATCAAAAGAAGTTGTTACTACTAAAGAAGACATCTTTCCAATCCTCCAGAGCTGTCTATGAACATTGTTAAGATGTAACGGCCACGGTACAGGAAGAATCAACTTTGTTATATAACGCCAACAGTGCCTGAAAGCAGGCACACCCATAACAGCTGCAGTTCCAAAAGGTAACTTGTCACAGAAGTACGGCAGTTGAATCACATCACTAAAATCCGAGTTCTGTCCAACACTGGGACGATTGTAACTCATGTAATCGTAAGCATTCTAGACATACGTGTCCATTTCGCAATTCCAAATTTCACAAATGTGACAAGACAGGTCATATTCAAGCCGTCTTTCGTAGTTCGAAGACCTGTTTAGTCCAGACTTCTTCAGAAGAACAAAGTCTCTCATCTGACTTTCAATCCATTGTTCTTGCTGTAATTCCTACTAATTTTTTTGAGTCTACTTACCATATAACACAATCATTTACTGTTAAAGATAGTCCCGAACATTCGTATACTGTTGACACTGGTAGTGTTGTATCTGTTATTTCTGTTGATTGCGAGAAGCGGCTGGAACCTTCTGTTATCTTGAAGCCTGCTAGTGTCTGTTAAGGATATTACTAGACATGGTTTACTTATTCTTGACGAATGTGGACTTTCACTCACGGATACACAGTCCTTCACTTATACATGTTCACCTTTTGTTATTACTCCTGGTCCATCTTTTATTGGTCTTAAGTGCATGAATATTTTGAAGCTCTCTTACGCATTGTCTGTTTAATCTTCTGAGACCGAAAATTCCGTCTCTGAGTTTGTTTCGGATTTGAATTCACCTACTGAAGAAGTATCTGCAATCGAGACGGCTGAGACAAGAACTCCTGAACGTATGAAGAAGAAGCAACGTCATCACTACAACCCGCACTTTCATCCGAACTGTGGTGAGCGTATTGATTGTAATTCATAACGGAGCATTGTGTGTTATTGTTGTTTTATTACATGAATAATTGCGTTGTATAAATACTGATTACATTACGATTTCGATGGCTAACGTGCTGCGTTATTACCGCTGTGTATAAACTAGCTCTGGGTTTGTGCTAAATACATTTCTGATTACTATTACGTGTTTCTAGCTAACACATTATTCTAGTTGATGCTACCCATTAGTTCAATTATGGTGGCTTCACAATATTGTAACATACAAACCGGCCGTCTTTACTCTGATTGTTCATTACACTTGTGAACCAACCTTGGGGCAACATGGAAATACCGAGAGACAGCGTTCTTCGGAGGTAGAGGTTGCAACAACCAACAACAGTCCTGTAGAAGAGAACAACACAAACATCCAAGAGTCAAAAGCCTAGTGAGCCATGCACACGACATACATAAACAAAACTAAAATGTCGCCAATAACACAGCAGCAAGCCCAGTTACACAATTCAAATTCAACCCGTGCGCGCTTGCTGGTTTCGATCGTACGTTACACAACTCCCCTCTTCGTTCAGCACCATCCCCGGTGCTCCAAATCCTCCACAAGCCCGTTAGTGTTCATGTCGCCAAGACACATAACGCCTGTGGGCCCTCCGCGCACATACTTGGATCGTTTTATACTTATTTCCATCAGACTTTTTTCAACATCCTGATTCTCTTTTTTAAACCACAGCCTTCAGTATCCAATTCGGTGGTTGCCATGCCACGCGCTCGCTCACGTTTATGTATCAGAATTCCGGGCCGAAACAACCCTGGTTTCCTCTAAAATGTGTGCATTTCTGTCTGGTTTGTGTGTGACTGACGCCTTCTGCCAGGTGGCTTCCCGCCTGCCGTTCCTCGTCTGGTGGTCCGATCTCGTTGATCAATGGCACATCCGGTCGCCCGTGTTATCCGCCATCCAGTCGAAGTGAGCTTCTGGAGATGCCACGCCGCCGCGTTGAGGTAGTCCGCCGAGTGTTGGAATACTCTCACCTTCGGTTTGGCTATCCACTACACAGTGACATGCGATGTTGGTAAATGTAAATGGCATGAGTCAACAGTTTATGAACACAAAGGACTGGACGGCGAGTATTGATTAGCATGGCTTCGGAGAAAGCAAGCAACTTGGGATTCCGATTACGCAACAACACTTGGAATGAATTGGCGGGGTCAACAACGTGACCT
>LUCH01009172.1:0-11143 GCA_013368495.1 Paragonimus heterotremus | reverse complement strand
AGCTAAACGCATTTGTATGTGTATCTTACAGAGTTAATAGTAAACGAATGAACGTTCTCCGATGATCGTGAATTAGGGAGTTCATTCAAAACGCAACTCTGACGGAGATCGTCAACTCCACAGGAGCCGACTGTAGTGCGTATTTTGAGGTCAGTAAATCCTCAGTGGGAACAACCAGGCAATTAGCACGCTTGCGGTGATTGGCTTTCATTAAATCTCGTTCCTCTCTAGAACGATCGGGGTGAAGCGAAATCCAGCCAGGGATAAGACGACGCCAGTGGCGGATCCGCTTCAGTGTATTCGATGCCAGCGCATACGAGGTGACAGTAATTTTGAGGAGTGGTGGTCGAGATTCGTCCGACTCCAGATTGGGCCGCAGGATTCGTTGAACCTGGACGGTAGTAAGTTAAAGAGCGATTGGCAGGAATCTCCACTGACTACTGTCATGTTCCAGGTCATCGCTGGCGGAACTGGGGACACTCCCAATTATAACGTTGAGAAGTCAGTCAATGGATCCAGGTTCCCTCTGAGCGAGTTTTCGCCTCTGGCGTTCAGCCCATGGTATATCGGGTATACATAGGCCTCGTAGTCATCGCGCAGCTTATGTGCCGCGAGAAAAACGTCTTCAGTCAAGTTAGATGACGAAAGCACGACCCTTGCTAACAGCGGTTTGCCAGTATGTGGCGAATCTGATTTCCTCGCTAACCTCGTGATGGAATTTGAGATACTTCAACTATACCCATCCTAGTGCAAATACTGGCCAAGAGCTCACGGTCATGCTAGTCTCGCAGCTTTTAGCAGCTGGCGGCACATTCCGGAAGGTTCTGAACAATTACAGAATCTTCCCGAGCAGTCAAGCTCAACCGTTTGGGAGCAACTGTGTTGGTGTTCCTGGAGAACCTCGCCTAAATTACGCCGTTAGTAACGTAGCACTCCCGAGGCCCCAACATCGCCTTAAAGGCCGTGAGATAATCCATTCCGTACATATGAAAAATAAACAACTTAAAACAAGATAACGATTAGAAAATGAAAATAAAAAATGAATTTGAAACAACCCCAGCATTCTTGTGTTAACATTGTCACACACAATCGACCAAAACAACAGCGGCCAAATTGTAACATGCAAGCCGGCTGTTTGCACGCTGTATGTCCGTTACACTTACGGACCAACTCCGGGGCAATGCGGAGACACCGGGGGACAGCGTTCTTCTGGAATAGGGGTTCCAACAACAGTCCTGAGAAAGGCTACAACAAGAAACGAGCATGAACCGAAGGCCCAGTAAGCCATGCACACCACTAACACAAATAAAAATTTAAACGGCCGACAACAGAGCAGCACAGCTCCGTCACCATTTCAAACTCAACTAGTGCGCGCCTGCTGGTTTGGGCCGCAAATTACAACACCGACTTTTTAAAAACAATTATGATAAGGTCGTTTTAGGCCAAGAATCAGTTAAACCGAAGAGATATGGGTCCATGACGCAGATTTCGACTATTTCAAATTCTGCACCAGGTATCAGGCTATTAAAAAGACTTTTATGAGAAAATAACTTTTCCGAGCACGGAAGCTCAGAAACTCATTATCCGCGGCTAGCATTCATGTCTTTTGACGATATAAGTAACATGCCGACGAAAAATGCATGCGCGCACAGGATGAATTTGAGTTGTGTAGCGTAGTGGTCCCCGTGTACCTGGTGTCGTTTTCAATTTCGATTGTGCAATTCAAGGAGGGGTATGCCCACACACCCGGGGTTGGATTAAAGTTAAATCCGACGAAAAGTTCTTTTATGCAGACTGGAGTGAAATACCCAAGGCACGTCACCTCCAGAGCCGGTGTGCGTTGTGATCCATGAAAGGTGCGTAAGATGAAAAAATGGCCAACTCCTGTGAGTGCTGACGGGGTCCGCAGTTTCCTCGGGTTGGCTTCTTATTATCGACAGTTTGTCCCCGGATTTTCTCACGTGGCTAAACCCTTGAAGACGTTGACTGAGAAAGGACGTTTGCTCGAGTATTCTGAGAATTGCCAACAGTCGTTTGACCGGATAAAAGATGCATTGTGCACTGTCCCTATTCTAGCGCTTCCGGATACCAAGACACGGACGCTACTGAAGATGTCATAATGGCTGTCCTGTCCCAGTTAGATAATAACGATGTAGAGCGCGCCATTGCTTATGGAAACAGAAGCCTCAACAAAAGTGAAAGGAATTATTGTACAACTAGGAAGGAGATGCTAGCCTTGGTACATTTTGTCAAACACTTCCGCCATCAACTCATAGGGAGACGTTCCTTGGTTCGAACGGACCATTCATCTGTTCAGTGATTGAGAAATTTCAAAGATCCGAAGGGCTAGGTTGACGTTGGCAATAACTCTTACAAGAGCATGAATTTGAATGCAAACACAGGCCTGGATTAGGTCACCAAAAATCTGATTCGTTATCCGGACGACCGAATCGCAGTCACGGAGATTGCCCGTCATGCTCGACTAGTTACTCTTTGATGATTACTGTCAGACCGGAGGAGGGTAATCGACGGGCAATCATCCAAAGCAAGGGTGCTGATATGTAAATCATATACAACCAAAAGAAAGAGGGTGGCCCACGACGGACCGTCGAAGAGATGGCAGGATTCAGTTGGGAGGCAAGTTGTTTGTGGTCGCTATGGCGCCGTGGTGTTCTGTACTATCAATATGGCCCCGAATGTGATGTCCTGATTGTAGTCCCCGAATCGGCGGTTCGTATGGTCCCGTAGGAGCATCATGAGAATTTTTGGCATGCGTGCCAGAACAAATTGGAAGCTGCTGCAAAACAGCGTTTCCACAGGCCTCACCAACGAAGGGACATCAGTAATGTGTGCAGTAATTGCAACCTGTGCGCACAAATTAAAAACCCTAAGAGACGACAGTGTGCACCATTACAGAGTATGTTGACGGGATACCCGAATGAGGCAGTGGAAGTTGATATTGTTGAACCACTACCGGAGAATTGCCGGGGAAAGAGATACATCCTAGTGATGGTAGAACATTTCGCCAATTGGTGCGAAGACCTGCCAGTTCCAAGAGTAGATGGCGTGACAACCGCCAAGTTCATCTTCAACCATTCGATTTTGCGTTGGGGTGCTCCGACTCAGCTGAATTCTGATCGAGGATCAAATTTCGAAAGTGCGTTGATGCCTGAACTTTGTAGAATATTAGGCATAAGAAAAACGGGGACAAGTGCCCACAGGGCAATGGTGCCGTGGAGCGCGTCATTCGCACGCCGAAATCTCTCCTATAGGCGGTCATACATTCAGAAAACAACATACTGTGGAACAAAGCCTTTCTCATCGTCCGCTTGCATACCGGGCTAGCGTTCATTCCTCTACAGCATAATCTCCACATTATCTGTTGACAGGATGGGGAACGCTGCTGCCATCCGATTTGCTTGTTCCTAGGTTGCCTCCAAACAACCTGTTGACTTCGGATTACTGCATCCAATTAAGTGACCGATTGATGAAGGCATATACCTTAGCGCGCGAACACCTGCGGACAGCCCAGTGGAGGCAAAAGGATTATTACGATAAGAATGTGTGTGAGAGCCCCCTGCAACCGGATGATAAAGTCTGGCTACGTGCAAAGGCGCCGGAGATTGGGATTCTCAGAAAATTGTTCGTGAATGGAAGGGACCATATATAGTGCATGGGATTGTCTCCGAATCCACCTGTACTATACGTGAAGCCAACAACGACCGGTCTGGGTTCATAGTAGTACACTTCAATCGGTTGAAGCCAGATACTGCAGGGCGAGATCGGCCTACCAATGGGGACGATTTCGAAGTAGCCGAGCAGTGCGTTATACCGCCAAAGGGAGGAATGTCAGAAGCACTACGGCCAATGCTTTGGACAGGAGGAGGTAGTGTAATAGCATATAGTGTGCCGCCATCTTGTTTGACCAAAAACACTCCCTTCAGCTCCCTTTCAAGTCTTCGAACAGGTGGGCTGGCCGCACCTATGCACGGAGCTGAGGAAGATGACCAACCAGAGCCCGAGATCAGAGGTCAGTGAGCATGAGGCCACTTCTGATTAGTGGTTTGTTTCCGGACCGTGGGGTCCCCTGTATATATGGACAAGGACACGGTGTAAACTGAATCTCTTTCGGAATCCGTGTTATGTTAATACACGTTCCTCATTGCCTTGTGACTTTTCTCTTTTTGTGTCAGGTAGACCCTATTGTGCTTCGATTACGAACGTTCAACATTGTGTGTTTTGCCGCTCGTGACTGACTCACCGGAATATTACAATTTTGACACACGCTGTTGGACTCCAACCCACTATCTTCTACTTAGGAGCCAGAGAGTGTGTATTTCAGACACTGAATATCCACGTCACGTGCGACAGGAGTGTGGACTTCCAGCACCAGAGAAGTACATTACTGGAGAAGACTTCTGCATCTGGGAAGCTCAGGTGCGTCGCTACGTGAGACAATTCTATTTAGACCGGCAGGTGGGCGTCGTGTTGACTTTGGCTTCCCGTGCGGCATACGGAAAAATTGTCGATTTTTATGTCCCAGAGGATCTTGAGGGCCTGCTTCATTCGTAGTTCACGTAATTCGAGTTTATGTTTTACTGGGTCTTTGGCTTGCGCTTGTTTCTATTACCTTCTTCTACATGACTATCGTTGGAACCTATACTGGTGAAAAACGCTGTCTCCCGGTGTCTCGTCGTTGCTCAAAGTTGGTTTACGAGTGTAACGTGTACAAGAGTCTGGAACATCTGGCTTGCCTGTTGTAGGTGTGTCGTTAGTGCTGTCTTGGTTTTAGTCCGTTCAAGTCATGTTTATGACTCACTGGACCTCTGGCCCATGCATGTTTGTGTTGTTTCTTTCTACATGATTGCTGCTGGAACCCTTATTTCGAAAGAATACTCTGTCCCGGTGTCTCAACACTATCCTAAAGAGTGTCACAGACAAGCGGAGCGGAAGCGGCGAGCTTGTGTTACGCATACACAATTGGCCATCCTGTCCGGAGGTTGGAAATTGGTGAATGTCATTCCCGCTATCGAAAGCAGGCGGCTCAATGGGCCTTGCAGTTGTCATCCGATTATCCTCCTATCCTGAGTGTTCAAGATCCTTAAAACGTTGGTTCCTGGCTCGTTGTCTGCATATTTTAGTACACGGCGAACTAACTCGTTGTCGCCAGGTATGAATTAGCCAGACGCGAAATACAAAAGGCCGTTGAGAGACGAGACCGAATATTCATTGCAAACACTATGCAGATGGTCTCCGATTGCGCTAGAAATGCCACCGACACGTAAGTTAGCTAGAGGCTAGAGACCGGCCGTCGACGAGCGATCAGACCGGGAGCGCGTGACACGCGTGTGTGTTTGGGTTCGCGACGAACAATCGGACAAAATGCATCACGCGTACTTGCTTTATTGCCTAGGTACAACGTACAACTATGAGTTTTGGCACTATTTTGCACATCATACCGCATGCAGGCCAGTGAAATCTCCAGGTCGCTAAAATATCCCTGTTGTCATGACCTTTCCTCTATGAAGTGTAACGTAGCTTTCTCTGTGGCCGCCCATGCAGTCCGAATTTGCGGCTACCTGTAGACCAATGAACCTCTGCTGACATTGGAGATCCGGTTGACGCTGCTCACCTTCCATTTGTTGAAGCATTTTACGGTGTGGGTCGCTTTGTTTTACTGGAGAAGCTCCACCGTTGTGGTATAACAAATTGCCTCCTTCAATGGCCCGAATCCTATGTATCGAGCCGTTCACGTTGTATGCGAGTGTGCGTCTCTTTATCTTCCACCATATTTAGCGCCATCGGAGTAATAAAGAACTTCATATTGGGGTCACTCCAGTTCTCCATCTTCAATGACCTGCCATCTGTAGTATCGTCTCCCTTAATGCTACCTTCTGATGACGTTCAAATCTGGCGTGCTGTTCGTAATAGTTAATGGGGTTGTAGTGTACAAGTGGGTATGCCCTAGACTCTCGTCCACTAACAATTTAGTACGCCTTTCCTGAAGAGCGATCGTAACGTTGTCTCAACAGGCATCGCACTAAAGAACGCAGCGTGGTTCGGAAACAAACCGTATATTTCCAGCAATGTTTGGAAATATGATAAGTAGTTATCTCTAGCCTAGTCTGGGATCAACGGCAGCTACCAAGAGGAGAAAGGAAAGAAGGGAGAGGTCGACCACAGCCCACTCGGTGGCACTCAAAAGCGCACCAGGCAAGAAGTGCGTGAAGCCATCGAGTGCGTTAAACGACGCTTGAATAAGTCCGATTTAAACGACCTTGAAGAAGGAAACAATACATGAGTCGTTGGGGTAAAAGCAAGCATTTGCTGTGCGCAATTATTTGCACGACTGAATAAGGTGGCAATGTGTTCGTATCAGGCCTCCTACTGCAGGTGTACACAGAATCATGTGTACAGAACAGATAAGCGGGAAAACACGATTGCAGCCAGGATCCTCAGAGAGGCCACAGGATCGCTGGTCACTAGACAAGCCCCCTTCAGAAGGATGGCGGTAGGCCACCTTCGATCATGTAGCCGGAGGAATGAACGTGTGTCCATCTCTTTGTGGTTTCGTTCATGACACGTCGGTTGCCATGAGCACATACGTATAACAGCAAAGATCACAAGGTCTCCATCCTTGTGCTACTGCGCCAGTCTAGAGTGGAACTAACCAAACGTGTCATTAGTGCGAATTTTCTAGCTTAGTGTACAAACTGGTAAATATGGCACTGTAAATGAGGAAGTTGTGTACTTCCGAGTTCGTTGAGTCATTACGTGTATGACTGTCGACGATAGCCTGTGTTCACATGAATGATGATCGTGGTGTGGCGAGCCTCACACGAGAAGGAGAGAGTCGCGAGCCACACCGGTGAGGATGCTTGCTGAGGCCCAATGTATATGTGTGTAGGGCGCAGAGCGGGGGGGTGGTGAGATTTTTCCTGGTCGATTTGCTAGTTAATTTTCTCCACAACGATGCGGTCGAAGTGTCTCAGTTGAGTGCTGAGAGAGACTCGACATAGGTAGCATCTTGTACCTCCTTCTAAGCAGCTAGACTTCTGAAATGCGAAAACCTTGAAAGGTGAAAAATGCAAGATGCGCAAGTGCAATCAGGATAAAAATGCCTGTCGTAGGCTAGAAGGTGGGACCTGGAGATAACTTCCGTTGAACGGTCTTCGGATGAGCTCTTCAGAGGTTCAGCAAACACGTTCAAGCGTTTGCAAACCTCTGAAATGTAGACATCCATACGGGGAGATAACTGTGTGACAGAAATATGTAACTCACTCGAGATCGAAGTTGAACCTATGACATATTTTGAGCGGTCTGTTTGTTTTCGGAAGGTTTTGAGACTCATTTTTGAACGTTTTCAAACGAACGATTTTTCATATCATAGCGACACAGGTAAAGTTCCATTGGAGATACAGTAAAAGTGTTGGAACTCGACTTAAAAATCTAGAAACCGGGTAGCGCAAAGAACCCTACGCGATGAACTTCCATAGGTTAAAAAACGACAAATGGACTAATGACAACGCATAGGAATAGCTAAATCACCAAGTATCCTCAGAAAGGTCACGCGAATGGACGTTAGTTAGATTGAGATAAGGCGGATGACGTAGGTCTGGTACCGGCAGTGTTATCCTCGCATCCGTTGAGTGGTGAATGCCGTTGGCCTGGAGGCATCCATGGTTTGCACAATCGTGCACAAACAATCTCGTTTGATCTAACAAAGAGTTTGATGTGGCACTGTAAGTCGAATGAGCGATGGAGATCGAAGGCGACTTTGCGTTAATGAGTAAACAGGAGCAATCATGCAGAGAGGACAGTGATACTGATCGTGTTCCTTTTGCATTACTCGCGTTAGATAGTCCTTAGGACGTCGCAGAGTCCGATGCCGGCTGAGATGTGCCGTGGCAGAAAACTGAAGTCGTATGTATGAGTGACAGAGATTGTCCCTGGGTCGGTCCTGAATGTCGAGGATGTAGTAGCGGAAAAGAAATGGACAGCACGATGGTATACCCGATGAATTGTCCGTGCCAGAAACTTGGTATGTGTTGAGATATTGCGTGAGAATAACCTAGCGGTGGGTGATGCTGCAGGAAGCGTTAGTGGTTTGAACCGACAGAACGTTTACTCCGAGGTGTGTACCGTGCTGCTTACAACTTTAAGAGCTACACCTTTGTGAAGATGTCCGAGAGATGGCTGATAAAACCAGAGATGCCTGATTGGTTGACCCGAGAATAATAAAAAAACAAAAGATGCTGGGCCAGGGATTCGACCGTAGCATGGCAACAGGATTCGGGGTCATGTCAGGTCAGTAGAGCCGCGTTGGCCACTAAGCCCCATGCTGAAGTAGGTTGGGATGGCGGACGTTGTTAGGTAAATGTGGAAGGAGGTCAACATGAACTGGAGTGACCACATTTTCCGCAGAGGCGCTAAATAGCCGGATGGCTAAATAATGGTGACGGCGTGCACAACGAACGATCTCGAATGGGAGTAACTTTGCAGCTATGCAGCGATACAGATGGTTAATGAAATGGATGCGGAAGAAAACGACCGAAAACCTACGAAAACGTATAGGCGCGAAAGTATGTCTGCCTGTCGGCGCACGAGGTGTACCTAGTCAGATGCGCAGGCTGAGCATGTGCCCATCGTCAAGCGCATGGCTGTCAAACGAACCAACCGGATGAGTGAGGTTAATAAGTCGATGGATTAATACAGTGACAGTGAAAATCGAGTATCGTCGTACTATCTGTAACCTTGTTTATAACCTGCTACTGCGTAAAAAACGCATAAGACGATAGAGAGGTGAACGTGGATAGACCTAGAAATAGTGATCATATATGACGTGCACAATCAAATCAGTAACTTAGTTAGAAACGGGGGAAGAACGCGCCCTAATGACCCTAGTAGCATGACCGTCCTCTGAGTGATCTCTGAGCGTTCTCTGAGTGTTCCCTGAGCGTTCCCTGAACGATCCCTGAGGGTTCTAAGGATACACTTTGTGAACACTCAGGGAACTGTCGGGAAAAAATTGCGCGCAGTCTTGTAATAAAATTTAATGAACTGCCAACTAAATTTCGGGTGCCCAACATATCCGATCGTGATTATTGCCGTCGTCTGCCTCCAACGAACGAGCAACGGACGTAATGAATCTTGCAATTCTTCAAAAAACTATAGTGGTCAAACCACTTTTATGTTCAGAAAACAGATTGGGGGCAGTTAGCAATTGATTCAACGTATTGCAATTAACATCTTGTTCGTCCGTATTTGCAACAGGTTCTTATTCTTTCCATGTCTTGTCACCTGCAAAAAAGTTTTTAACATTCATTAGGAGTGAAATATCTCAGCTAATAAGCAAGATACAACAATAACTCAATTCGAAGATCTGGTGGAGAACTTACAGGTGTTCCAAAAACTGAAGACTTCATCACAGCGCGAGAAGTATAATATATTGTTTCACTGCTCCGGAATAAATGATCAGCCACATAAGCAATTATATATCAGTATGTAAGTATATATAAACAGCAATATGTACACCATCTACATTGTCATCACGTTCAATGGTAAACCTTCATGATGTGAATGGCTGAACATCCGCATTGTTGTCGTCAGCCTCTTTCATTACTGGGTAAATGATGGTTGGTTTTGACACTACATACTAACAATAGCTGTAGCCAACGGTGTGCAGGCAATCCATACGCGGTTGTCTACCCCTCTCCAGTTGACGTTTTTTGCAACACAATCAGTCATCAGCGTTTTCATCACATTTCGGGTGCACTCACCCATTGGTGTCCCACCGACACTAGTGAGAAAGATTAACTCTATACTAAGAATTAGAACAATGAAACATACCAATTGCTTGTATAATGAGGCATCTTCCAACTTGAAGTTCAGCAGCTGCATGTCCCCTACGGTTTGCGCGGGGAAGCGCACCGAAAACACCTGGGTTGTTGATGGGCAGGCAGCAGTGTGTTGGAATCGTGAAGCATTCGCTTCCAATCATAGGGCATGCAATTCCTCAAGTACCCTCACATTCTGCATGACAACGTTTTTCATTACGCCCGTTAAATGAAATTGCCATTGTTGATGAGGACTCACTTTTCAACCCCTCCACTTCTTTCACGATTTAATTCGTACATGCTGCATGCGTACGTGCCGCTGGCGGACCGATGATGATGCAGCTAAATACTTCCCGCTGTAAATGACATTTCACACACCTAGAAGCGATGGGGTTCGAAAAACGGCAGATTTTCCAGTGACCCCAGCGTAGACCGCTTTGGAGGTGGTGATACTTGAGACATATTCTGCAACGGTGGTGGAGGTGGAGAATAATCAACGTCGACGGAATTAGCCGTCGGTTTACGGTTCTCCTTCAATTCATAAATGAAATCGGAACGGAAGATTGCCTACCTACAAGTTGTATACAGCGTGAGTTCCTCTAACCGTTTGCGTTTGCCAGCGCGATCCATTATGTCCGTGGCATCAGACGATAGTATGTCTGATTTTTGTCTTGGAACCTGCTGGCACTTGTATGCCAAGTGCGAATCATCTGGAAAATGGGAGGAGAATGGGTAAGTGATACCGGTAGCAGGGTGCATTTTGACTATGTAGAACTTGAAACCTGTGAATGTTGCCAGACCGTCCAATAACAATCTATGGTGCTTCGATGACGCCAGTCAGGGCCAGAGTGCAAATCCCGGTCGCGTTATCTACGATTTATCAACGATCCCCACGCTCTCGTCCTTGAACTGAATAACTTGTTACATCTGAAAAGTTAATGGTTGATTAGCGAAAGCCTTGCGTAAGTGTTAATAAAAACGGCGCGAAATAGATAGCATTTCTTTTCTGCATGTATGTATGATGAAGTAAAACACGAAACTGTCTTTAAAAGGCAACAATAAACTTTAACACTGAATGCTAGTACGGTCCACCCAACAAGTGGATGTGTACGTAGGAGAGCAATAAAAGATGTACAGTCTGGTAGATGGGAACATTTTCTCAAAGGAATCACATCACATTGTCAACCGTTGGATTCGAATACGTCTTCCGGCAACACTGCCTATCACTGTGAGTGGTCCATCCACTAAAACGGAATCGTTCGGTTTTTCCTCACTGTACATGACGTCCTCGCGTATGAACTGACCCT
>LUCH01009169.1:5482-15902 GCA_013368495.1 Paragonimus heterotremus | reverse complement strand
TATGAATAATTTGAAAATTGTCGTCCAAATTGCACACGTTTGGGGTGAAACAAAGCCCTGTTTTTTGAACGCGTCTTTTTGGCGTGCCTTGTGAGTGAATACGGGACAATCGCGATACTATTCGGGACCGAGATTTTGGGCGTTAATATTACGGGGACGAGGATCCGAATTTTGCCAAACGAATTACAAAGCTAGGACAAACCAGCGTACCGTTTTTGAAGGGTTTACAGCATACACACAACAGCCGGTTGTAGAATATGGAAGTTTGACTTTGAGTTGTGACATGGTAACAATTGATGAACGAAAACTCACACATAACTGAGCTGCAAGCTAGGTTGTTTCAACTGACATTTTGGGCGTTCTTGAGACAACTTCTACCATAGGGTCTCCTTTGAAAGGAAGACTAATTAACGCAACCCTATTATTCATAGAAGGAGCTTTATTTTTCAACTCTACCGCGTACACTGCTTTCTGGATATATCGCTTTGGGTAGCCATTAAGCACGAACATTTCTTGTAGAAATCTAGCTCAGCATGTAAATTGTCAGGGACGTGGATCTTTAATGTTGTACCCATCAGATATCTCATGAGGTTTCGCTTTTGATTTAGCGGAACGAAACTGTGAAAGTGAAGTAACTGACCACTTCGTTTGTTCCCTGTACATCTTTCGTTGAAGTGAACCATCTTCTTTTCGTAATACGTTAGCATCCAAATAATTTACTTAGCCGTTGTTGTCAGACTTCTCCATGAATTTCATACTGTCACGAACTGAGTTAAAAGCTGTCGTGACACTGTTCATATTATAATCCTCATTGATGACACAAAATATGCCATTAACATAACGTTTATAAAATGCAAATTGTTCAGTGACTGCGCTCAGTTGGTTAGTCTCCAGTTTGCTCATGAAAACATCAGCTAATTGGGAACTCGGAGACTAGCCTGTTGCTGCCCCATCTCTCTGTCAGAAGATTGCACTGCTAAACAAAAACTGAACGTTACTAATACAAAGCATACACAGTTCTCTCAATTCATTCTTTGATATATCCATATATTCATCGTTACGTTTGACACAATCGCATGGGTAGTCATTAGTTTCTTTGAGATGTTAGTTCATAAATAGCGAAGCGACATCGAATGAGAATATTCGTTGGTTGCTTGTGCTTACGTTTTGAGCGGAAACATATCCCGGAGACTATGCTTTGCTACGTCCAACCTGATGGGTTAAAACAAACCGACGAGCCATTAGACCAGATCATGGTAAGATGAGTTGCGCATACCTAAAATGGGTCTGAAAAGCAAACCTTCTCTACGCTCCTTGGACAGGCCGTGTAGCCTAGGGATTATTGTAACAATGAGACGGATGCACCCGAACGTGACGGTGTCAGCTTTTTCGTTGTGTTTTATTTGGTACAAGGTTTTAGAGATCGTATTTCTATTCTCAATTATGCGTTATCATTTGGTTATCTATCAATGGTTCGAGAAAAATGCATAGCCATTTTTATCCTCAGTTTTGGATATAGACAGTAGTTGTTAAACTTTCAAACAAGGGTCGTTTCAGTGATCTTCGAGATAGTGAACGATTCACAAAATGAATCCACCGAACTAAGTTTGGCCACAGCTTGAACATTCTAAAGCATAATTGCGCCCCACAAACCTAATGATTGTTTGTTGTCTCCGGAATGTAACCACTGACGAAAGAACGATAGTTAGTTAGTGCAGAATCTTAATTTTCGAAAACATCTGATAGCCTTGATTATTACAAACTTCTACAGAGACTGCATAACTGGACGACGATGTAAGTTTTGCAGTCAAACTTAATAGCGAGACATCAAGCCGATTTCCTGCTAATGGTAGTGTTCTACAACGGTTCATTTATGTTATGTTATATTCCTTCTCTCTTTTCTTGACTTAACGACCACTGTTAGATCACTGTTACCACTATGCGCTCGATGAGCTCTATGGGATGTAAAAGATACGGAAACTTCCCAGAAAGACCTGAACTGGCTTAGTTAGGAGCGTATAAATAACTATTTGTCATTTTTCGTGAATAAGTGCGAAGTCATATATCTTCGCTAACATTAGAGGTTTGGTTGTTAGCATGGAGACTTTGGGCTGATTGTCTCTGTATATAAACAAAAGTTAAGAACAACGTTGACAGCCAATGTACATCTGGTTGCATGTCGTACTATCATGACAGAAGTAAATGTAACTAACACTAAAAATGTAAAGGGGAACGTGTGAAAAAAGTCGTCTTGGATGCGCTTTACAACTCTGTCATTCAGTGTCATGTGGTCACGGACATACATACATATTGTTCCTATTTTCGATAAGCATATATTGTAACATACAAGCCGGTCGTCTTTACTCTGATTACCTCTTACACTTACGGACCAACTTTGGGGCAACGTGGGACAGCGTTCTTCCGAAATAGGGGTTCCAACGACAGTCATGTAAAAGGAAACAACACAAACAAGCATGAACCAAAGGACCAGTAAGACATGCACACGACTTACATAGACGAAAAGTGAAACAGCGCCAACAACACAGCAGCACGTCGTCATACAATTCAAATTCAATCCATGCGCGGTTGCTGGTTTCGACCGTACGTTACAACATCACATAAAAATATCCAACAATTGGGCCATAGCTACCTTCTCAACCAGTTATCTCAAGTCACTTAAGATGTACTTGCAGGAACGTTCCCTCTATGTGTTCAGTGTTCTGTACTGCCATCTCTTCATTACCAATCGCCTATGCTATTCACCTGCTTTTCATATTTCCTCACCGTCTACACATGTTCAAAGACTCTCTAACATATTTCTTCTGACCAATACAGACATAAGAAAATACAATCAAATACTATACCCTTCTCTGGTGCACATGTATAAACCTATAAGTTTTAACTAAGTAATTGGAATTGGCATTAACCTGCAAAAAAACATGATTTACAAGCATCTCCTCCTCTACCATACACACGACAACAGTTTGATGTTATATTATTCAGGCAGTATTTTCTACTGTTCTTTCAAAATGAAATCATGGGATATTTCGTACTTAGATTTGAAATTTGCTACAGATACACACTTCGAACCAGTAGCGTGTTAATGATGAGTTAATAATTGTCCAGCATCATCAGGATATTTTATTTTAGTTGGTACTACTTCCGTAATCGAAATCTATACCGCTGCTCGAAATAGCCAAATCTGACAATTGTCCACAACCAGAGAGCTTGCTCACTTTTAGTCAACTTTCCTAAAGCCGGACACCAACTGTGGTGACGGCAACGCCTTATAGAAAATATTCTCACATCAGTTTGTATGACTTCTCTTGATTTGTTCGTGCTTGTTTCATCCATATATTGCAAAGGGCATTGAACACATTTGTGCCTGTGGAGTCATTTAATTGCGCACCAAGTACAGTTAGGTTCGCATCCGATCATTTCTCACGTTCTGTTTGTTCGTATGTCTGTAATCGACGCACACGTAAGCTCACATCTGCCCGTGAAAAAAAACGATATTTTGATTCTGATGTCGCCGTCACTGACGCATCTGCGCGCGCACGATACAGGCTGGACAGATGGAGCCAGCCAAACAATGATCAACAGCCCCAACAACGACACCGAAGGCCTCGGGGCTTAGCAAGAATTCCAAATCCAATCCGGGGCATGCTATTTGCGAACCAATTAAATCGCGTCTGGCTTGGCATAACATCCAATGATTGTCAACCTGGCTCTGTGCTCTGAGCAGACGGCTTTAAAACCTACCGTAACAAAACAGTCGACTCCACCGTTTTGTTAGCAGTGGCCAGTCGTGCTGCGTTAGTTTCCGGGACCCCAAATGCCGAGTCGTAAAAACAAGACTTTAGATGATGGACAACGTTCGCTAGGACCCAGAAATCTGTCAAGTCCAAACGTCCATGCGGACACATTGGATAGAAAAACGAGACAGCAACTCTTTTACGAGTGTCATGCGTGTATTCTCGGGCGGACCAAACTACAGAAAGAAGAGCCCTTCACACAAACTAAGGCTGAGGTGCTAATGAATCGGCAGTATGGAAAGAGACAATCACATTGTGTGTTGTACTGTCTCGAAGATTCAATTCGGTTTGAAAAGACGAAATTGTTGGGTATTCAACCACTGCGCAACTTCGTTAAATATAAAAGTGTCAAACATGTTTTTATATTTGAAGAAAAACCTGACGCATTTATGTTATGCATCGACAGTGGTCGGTCAGATCGACGAACGTATGAAGGATTTAAGTGTAAACGCAAAGAAGATGTACTAGTAATATGTGATTTAATTTATAAAGCCTCCCAAGACCCTGAGTACTTACTACGTGATTTGGTGCCAATTCGTGATGTGTCAAGGTATTCAGACCTGTCCATCCCCATACAATATCACTCGGCAACTGAAATTCGACACTCGGCATATCCGACTCACTCTCTAAACGATATGGCGCTTGAATCAACAGTAATACGTGTGGACAATATGGCTCCTGAAGACTATACTCGCCTTAGACATGTCGATGCGATGCGACCTACATTCAGCGAGGAGCAGTTGTGCAAAGAATCCTATGAAGAGAGAAATAGACAACAGAAAGGTCTAATCTATAACCCCACAATTTATGCTACAAACTACACAGTATCAAACTCAACCGAGGACGCAATGAAACGCGGTGACATCAAAGCGGAGACTTTACGTGAAAAGCTTGAACAGAGATTATCCGATGATAGCTGGGAGGTGAGTGTCACCTACTTACAATGGGACAATATTCATGGTGCGATAATCAATGATTGTGGACCGATATACATGTACATCGCCAGGCATTTGAGAACCGGCGAAAACGGATACTAACGCAAGCGGCAAATTTGTTTCGACTGCTGGTTTGTGTGATTTCTTCTTCTATTTACTTTGTCTAATTGCAAAGGTATATAAAGCTTTCTATTTAATTTTCAACACTTCCTATGGATTTTGTGGTTGCTTTTCTAAGCACGCATGATACTTGGAGTTAGGTGCTCTTATACTCACTTCATTTATTTGGTATTTGTCCAAATTTAGATCATTTCCGGATAAAACATTTGCTTGTTATTGGTGAAGGTTTTGCAATTAACACGGGAATTACTTTGTACTCACTGGCCATTAATCCATGATTGTACCCGTAAATCGTGCTGTCATCATCAAGTTTGATAACCATTTCATGTACTGTATGAAACGGGTATGTATAACGTAGTAAAAACTACGTCTGCGTAAACCATACACTATGTCTAATTATATTAAGGTAACAGTTACCTTAGTTTGTGTGATGGATGGCTTAGTTAACCAGACATGTATCCCATTGCTGAATACTGTTAGCCACGCTTCCAGTGGTAAGCCCCTGATAAGTGTTTCTTACGAACGCCACCATATAACGACCAAGGAATGTGGCTTGGCTCACCAGCATGCATATACACAGAGGGTAACTTTCGTAAATTTAGCACACTATTGGATATATTGAACTTTCAATAAAACTCAGAATTTCTGTTACAAGTTATCAGTCCTTAACCGGAACCAGTGAATACCCTGAGGGTTGATGACGTTGTCACTGATGTAGAAACCACAACTAACTTTAGCTGATTAAACGCCGTAGAAATTTGATCGCATCATTAGAATTCACTTAGGCTTTCGATTATCCCAATTCAGACAGTTTGAGTTCATCGACACCAACGAACCTACTGTTCAGTTGTTTGGGCATCACTGAACTAACAGGACAGTTACTTTGTCTTAATGACCTGTAGACTATTCACAGCCTACTGTTGTTGAACGTTCAGTGTTCATGCTACCAATCTGGCTTTCATTGGTGGTGAGTACCTTGTTTGCTTTGCACACTATGGAAAGACTGATGAGCTTCAGGTCCATTTGAGAGTCGTATAGGGTTTATCGAGGTTTTCATGTGACATGTGTATACACGATCGCCAGCTCATTGCGTTTAGCTTGCTGTAACCGAATGTTGTTCACACTTGATTAGAGGTAACCTCATGAAAACAAAGGAGTAGTGTAAGTTGAGAGAAGTGATCAGAACAGCAGTTTTCCGAGCCAGCTTTTCTAACTAATCTGAGATATGTGAACGACAGTACGACCATTCACTCACGCCTGTGTTTGCTGGATGGCATTGATGCCACTGATAACATCGTTAGTGTCTGGGTCAACCTAATCGTGTTCACGAGTGACAGTGACTCTGAAGCCAGATTGCAGTTGTCTCATTGTTTGTCTTGTGGTTCAATTGAGAAATATTTTAATACTTTGTGTCCGTTTGCCTGATGAACTAATTCGGAAAACGTGCTTGTTCGCTACTGTACTATTTCCCACCTATAATGTTTTGTTACATACTAGCAATCTCTCTCTGGTGGACGGCTTGAGTAGGCAAATATGTGCAACTCTGTATGACCAAGGAGCTGTCAACAAGTAAGCGAGTATTGTCAGTTCAGATACAAGTTTAACTGCTTGTCATAATGATTTGTTTGATAGGGAATCATGACGAGGTTACACTCGAAACAAACTTACGACCGATGATACCGTAGCCAGAGTATGACATCTTACCCGGATGAATTGACACCAGGACCACTCTGGTTACCCCCACTTTTGAAAAGTAATATCATATCCAGATGAAGTAAAGTGTTCGGGTTTTTGTGTCTTGGGACGTCATTGAAAACCGGTGTTATACGCGGGAGAAAACCAGCCTATAGGCAGGGCGAAACAACCGGTACGAAAGCATGGTGGAAAATCAAAAACTTCTGAAGAAACACAGCGCAGCTCCCTATCCCAGACTGCAGTTCTGCAGTTGGTGTAGGAAACACTTGGAAATGATCCAGACCCTACTCACCGATGAAGCTATATTTTATCATAACGTGACAGTTTTAAGAAACACTTTCCGACAACGGAAAAACCGCGATGACTTATTGTTTGTCGATAAGAGAGTTATGGATTGGATCAGAATTCTGAATGCACGTTTTACTGAGTATCCTTGAAGTAAAGTTATTGAGTATATAACGTCTATCTATTTGGTCAGAAAGGTGCAAAAGCTTTGGGACAGCCGCGAGATTGACAACAAACATCCAGTGATACCACGCACCTAATTCTCTACAAAAACCTCTGCACTCCCAAGAGCTGTCGTAAATTGAACCATACTGATAGTGAGATTTCAGATGGCGACCGACCCCGACAACAATCAATGAGTGAAGGCTAACCGTCATCTAGCATTTCCCAGAGACCATGTAGGTCAACCAAAACATGCTGTTCATGTTAGTGGAACGTCCAATGCCAGTTGGAGGAGAAATTGCACTTTCAGAAAACGTTTTTCCTGCTGCCGCTTGACAAAGCAAGGTCAGTGGCGCAGTGGTAAACACGGTTGCCTCATGAACAACATGTCCGTGGTTCAAGTCCCGGTAATGACGATGATATGCACTACTGACGAGCTCTAATGAGAGCGAAACTCGAGTCTAGTGCTTCTACTGTTCGAAAGGGGCCGACTGGAAAGTCTATGGGTATGCGACAGCTGCGATCAATTGTGAGTGATGTTCAACTTGAAATAAACCAAATCCCCTACCACTCACCAGTAATCAAATATCGCTCAACAAGTCAATGATTTCTGTGATTTCAACTTGGAGAGAAGTCCTAATCGAGGGGTCATCGATTGGAGTTAACAGACAGTAACTGTGTCTCCTCTCGAGGCGATCGGGCAACCTGATCATTACTCGCAAACGAAAGTGGTTGGGTGTTCACATTTGATAATCCGGTCGTGCCTAACGTGAGGTCAATGGCGGAGTGGTAAACACGGTTGCCTCATGAACAACATGTCCGTGGTTCAAGTCCCGGCAGTGGCGATGATATGCACTACTAACGAGCTCTAATGAGAGCGAAACTCGAGTCTAGTGCTTCTACTGTTCGGAAGGGGCCGACTGGAAAGTCTATGGGAATGCGACAGCTGTGATCAATTGTGGGTGATGTTCAACTTTAAATAAACCAAATCCCCTACCACTCACCAGTAAAAGCAAGGTAATGTTCGAATCTTCCAGTGCTTGTAATGTGGGAGGTTCAAGATGGGACCATTATAGTCTGGTTAGGCCGCCCTGACCTCTGAACCTGTTCGGTTACTCAGTCTGCCCAAACTATCCAACTCCGCAACACGGAGCAGCCCGTATTTAACTGTTTGGAAATAACAAGATACGTGACCGCTCTTTTCATGAACTTCCTGACCGGCCTTCTTTTGACATCCGCCTGACGAAGTAACTCAGAAAACATACACATTAGCCACTGTGTCATTATGCCAGTGTATAATTCCTTATCACATGAAAAAAGTCACCATAAAGTTTACAAATAAACACTGCTTCACAGTTAAAAGTTACATGTATACTTGGACGATTAATCAACGCCTCGGATTTACCGAGAAGTTGACATTTATGATAGACACTTCCGCGAACGTGACTTTCCCGGAAATGTTAGGGCTCATTGTTCCAGATTTTTCGAAATTAGTTTCACGACAAAACAAGAATTTGTTTGAACGACGGTTTGTTCGAAAATACCATAAGAGGTTATGAGAACAGAAGGGTGAAGAATAAGAGTTGTTTCGTACGCTCGAGTATCAGGGTATTTCTGATGTATTAAGAGCGGAAATAATGATCAGGATGAGTACGTGAATCGGTCAAGAGGGATTGTGGATGGTGCGTTTGTTAACGGTCATGCAGTTAGTGCTCGAACTTGTTTATTTGATTAGTCGTTGACGGGAAATGCTTAAAGTCTGCGTGAAATTCTTCTGAGCACAGGGTCAGGGTTGCGCAGCTGTATACAAATGGCCTCAGCAACGGTCCACATTCCAAATCACACCATTTTAAATCGATCTGTTGGCACTCGGCGGGCAGTCTGAAAGGTATCAATCTTAGCGACAGAATGATTAGAGACGACCAAGTGCAAAACAAACGCGCTTGAAACCGTGTTACTCAGATCCTCGTTCAACCACGCAAGACGATTTCCAAACAACCGCCTTGCAGTACGATCAACGAATAGTGCGCTATGTGAGCAAACAAGTAGTTACAGACGAAAAGTGGTTGTAGAACATGAAAGTTGTGACATGATAGCAGGAGTTGAATGGAAGCTCACGTGTAGTTAGGTGGCAACCTAAGTTGTCCCTTAAACAGGGGACTAACGAATGCACAATTCCTATTCACAGCAAATGACTTAGGTTTCGGTTTGGCCGCCTGCATCGTCTTCTGAATAAAAAGCATTAGGGTGGGATTTCCGTGAAGACACTTCCCACGGGAAATCTATCTCAGCTTGTAAAACGTCTGTGGTACGGCTCAATGGCGTCCTTCCAGTCTTATATCGCATGAGGTTTCTCTTCTGGTTTAAAAGAACAGGACCATCAAAGTAAATGTACGGAACAGTTCGTGTTTCTTTTCTGTGCATTCTTCGTTGAATCGGATCTTTTCATCCTATCGCGATGGCCTCCTCAACAGTCCCTAAAATGAACGTGTACCTTCGTTAGCCTTACCACTCTGTTAAAAACCCATTTCATGGCAGCTGTGAGACGCGCGTCCACGTTGTTCTATGTTGTTCATCACACCCAAATCCCAACACCATCGCTAAAAAACACTGCTCAATTCCAAATCCCATATCATTCACGGTATATCTTGTGAGCGCTAGACCACTTACATAGGCAGAACGGAGTAGCAATTGTCCGGTCAAGTCAACAAACACATTCCAATCTGGGTCCGTAAAATGCTGCTGAATACCAGAAAGTCGTAATCCTGCCGGGGAGACGACACAAATAACCAGTCATCGATCGCTCATCGCACTGATATACCAGTCTCAGTCAGACTTGGCGAAATACTTTTTGGTGTTTATAAGTAGCGTGACAAATTTCACAGTTTGGTTGAGACGCAACTGCGAAACACGTTTGGGCTTAGTGTTCCTATCAATGGATCGAACCCAGTCGAAGCCCAGATTTTTCGCAATTGGATCTCATCCTTTGGGTGCGTTACCCAACAGAAAATAGATGGCTTCGCCGGTTCACGAGGGCGGTAACAATCAGAAAGTGGAAGTCACATTCCTGCGTGTCTGGATATCATTTCAAGATGCCCAAGGAGTAAGTCTGGGTTTCAGCAGCTAACGCGGTAACAGGGCTAACATGAGCGTCTGACAGACAGGCGGATTTGTTGGCTCTCACGCGGTGAGTTAAAACGGATACGCTGGCAGCAGGGAGTAAACCAGCCGAGTGAAGCTGAACCCGGTTACCGAGTTGAAAAGGAACTGCTGACGTAACAACGGAATACGGGATCTAGACCAAATTGCTTACCCAACGGACACGCCTCGTAAATAACACAACACATCGCTGGAACCACAGCCCGGTTAGCTGGCTATGGATAGGGTGAGGTGTACCACGCATTTCCA
>LUCH01009168.1:0-13826 GCA_013368495.1 Paragonimus heterotremus | reverse complement strand
CACACAAGCTGAAACAACTGAGTCAAGGCCTCGACTAACACCTCTCCACTGATGTATTACTGTCTTTGATGATGATGATGATGATGATGATGATGTAACGTGACTTGCTCTGACTTTCTGACTGTCATATATGACTGTTTCATTTGATTCGATCTATGTCTGTCGGCCACCTATGGTAATCGTTTTGTACTATAAATTTACAGCTTTTGTGGTCTAATTTTGTCCCGCTCTTCCAATAAACGGTGTTGTGGAGTCTCTTCTATCTTAGTTTTGGGTCAAGCGACTGAGCGCACAACCAAGGCGACAATCCAATCTGATGGCCTCATAAAGTAGGTTGATTTGCCCCAGTTATAATTGTTTGCATGTCATTAGAAAGATCCTTACTGCGAAATGACGCTGCTGGAGAGGGAGATTACTATAGAGATCTAGCTTACTAGGTTCAACGGACTCTAAACTGAGTGAGCTTAATTGGTGGGCAACAAATCTTTCCAGTTCACACTCTCGTCCGCTTGTTTGTTGGTTACAGCATAGTTCATTGACAATTTTGAAATGAAAAACTTTCTGCAACCGAACCCATTCGGTGCAAATCCCAGTTGGGTATGGCCTTAAACACAGAGGGGTCATCGATACTACAAGCTTACTAACTTCGTTACCGTCAAGGAAAACTATGAACCCAACAAGCTCAACACTAGTATCAACGACATTCCTCTGTCTGTTTGTAAACCCAGTGTGGATCGTAAAACTTTTGGAGGCACCATTTCAGCAATTTAGAATAAATACGTAAAAACCCCAGATGAAAATTTTACCCATCAGCATGTGACATGCAAACAATAAAACGGACAGGGTTATGACCAATTCCCTGAAAACCCGGGGTCACTGGTTAAAGGTTACAAACTTGAGTCCGTTACTACTGTATGGATCAAACTGACCCAACCCGAGACGCATTCGATAGTCTAACAACATAAGCTACCGGCTATTGAAGAACGGATCACTAGACCTACAATCTGTTTCTGAACAGGCCTATCAGCAGCCCAGTTTCCTACTGACAAGTGTCTTCTCCCAATCCGTTCCAGCTTCGAGTCCAGAGGCACGCCCTTGTGTCATTCCCAACTTTCTGCTGAGAACGTCTCGGCAACTACAAGTAGCGAACGCTCCTTTTGTGATCGTGATCGACATCCACGTTCCAAATTTCCTTCGGTGTGTGTGGGATACGGTAAGATAGACCACTACCAGAAGGTATGGCGATTTATGAGAATATGTCGGTTTTTGAACAACTGTATTCCTCTATGACTATCGCACTAGCTTCATTTTGACTCACAAGCGATGTAACTGAAATATCGGTAAACGAAATGCCCCCACAAGCTCTAATAAATACCAGGAGTTTTGACAGTTACATTTCAAGTTCTGTCGTCCAGAGATATCAGTGGAGAATTGAAAGGTCATGCAACATAATAACAGTGGTTTCTACCAGAATAACCAGCCGTCACTGTTGTGTTAGCATGAGTTACATGAATTGCTAGTTTGACCGGATCAAGCTTTCTTTACTGCCTAACCCTTGCGCCGATGTACTGCTTGGTCATTACTTTCTCAAACTTCATGAAAAAGTCGAAATTTCTTTCAGTGGCGAGAGGTTATTGTCTTTTTTATACAGTTTGCTGGCAGGCCACGTCCAACCTCCCACACTGTTTAGAAATTTAGCACCCGACTGTAAATCGGTGGCAACAAAAACACGTCACACGACGTACGATGTGAAATTCATTTGATCAAAAATCGCAGAACTCTTGGTAGACCGTATGTCTCCTTGACGTGCCCAGATATCAGTAACTGCAAACGGACGGCACAGAAAGAGAATGGTGACAGACTGTATCTAGATCATCAGTCAATACACTCAACTCGATGTCCATCTTCTATTACAGAGCAACGAGATGGTCGGGAAAATCACCCAATAATCTATTTTTTGCGCCCTGGATTTACAAAGCGATTACCATCAAATACTTATTGAGGAGGAGAAACCATATACTGCCTTCGAAGCCCGCAGAAACTCATAACAGTACTGCTGTACACGGTTCGGAGTGGCCATCGGTGTTGTCAGTTTCCAGAGAGTAATGGGCGAACTGATCAAGTACGAGGGATTACAAGCCTCATTTACTTACGTGGACAATATAACCGCATGCGATGTGAACGCAGATTACGGTAAACATTTTACAGAACCCATCGGGGGTTCCAAAAATTGTTAGGTTTTAACAAAAAATGTAATAACCGCCCGAGAACTAAGGTCATTGGGGAACGAAATTTTGCAACGGTCATTTCAGCTCGATCCAAAAGGGTCAGTTAGTCTACAATTTACTTTTACCGGAATACAACAAATCAAAGCAATACGTCATGTGCCTATTTCCTTACTACGCTTTATGGATTTCTAACTTTTCTAACGAAGTTCATCCGCTGTTCAAAACCAAACGTTTTTTCCCATGCGATGTCAGTACATCATCTGAATAACTCAATGACGAGAAAGCGTTGTTTACCGTTGTTGACCACCAATAACCTTTAGTCGTAGAGATTGATGCTTCAAACACAGTTATAGATGTTATTCTAGCGTGAAATCGAAGAGTCGGTAAGTTTTTCTCGTTTCCCGGCAAACGACGTTATTTTACCGACCAGAAGGAAGTCATCGAAAGATGAAGATATTATTTACTGGGAAGCCATTACTGACCAGAACTCGGTTGCTTTTATGTGACGTCCAAGGCCAAGAGGCGTTTAAGAAAGATGAAACCCAACGGTAATGTTCCGGACTTTTGCACAACAACTTTCATATCACCCGTCATCCAGCAGAAGAAAACCAAGCCACCGATGCATTAGTCCACGTGCATTATGTATCATCAGTCCACAACAAGTTTGTGAAGGAGTTACATAATTCATTGTGTCGCCTACGTATTGTTCGGATGTGACACTTTATAGGATCCAAAAACCTGCTCTATTTTCTTAAAGCAGTGGAATCTATCGTATCGAATTGTTCGACATGCACACAGTTGAAGTCAAGATTTTACATTCCACCAAACCAAACTTTTATTAAGACAACCATACCTTTCGAGATTAAATGTTGATGTAAAGAGCCCTTCTTTTATCTGCTACCAATAAAATCTACTTAATAACGGGTACTGAAGGACATTCGAGATTCCAGTTTGTATTTGCCTGTCTAGATTAAACTACAACTCTTGCTGTCAAGCTCTTCGACCAGCTGGTTTCGATATTCAGCATGCTTTCTTACATGAATTCAACTGGAGAGTCTATTCTCATGTCTGAAAGAGCTTCTTATGCAACAAAAGTACTGTCGCCAGAAGACACGGCTCAGAACCTTCGAATAAGCGTGCGTGTGGGGAGGCCGGACGACATGTCTAGCGACCGATGGAACTCGTAGCAAAATCAGATGTATCCTGTAGCTGGTGGAGGTTTGTACAGGTGGTTGTTTTATATTGCATGCGACCTTCCTTGTGTAGAGCAGAAAACGCAATCCCACGAAGGCGGCTTTTTCCCCATAAATAAAAACCAACTTCCAGCGTCGCTTTACTAAGCTGACTCACCGTTCCGGGATCGGTCTTACTCCGATGTTATTTGAGATCAGCAAATTGGCTCCTTAGTTGACGAGGTCGAAGTATTCGCGTGTACTCTTTAGTACGCTTACTTCCGCCTCTCAACGGGAAACAAGAGATGTTGGCCAGTCGTCATCTACCCCTAGGAAAGCTGTTTGAGAATTAATTTTCAGATGACCTGCTGTGATGATCACACAGGTTATTATTTCCCTGGTAATGTTAGGGCATCAAATTGGCGCGAACCTGCTGTGATATTCAAACTACAGACAAACGAGATCCAAAAAAGGATTACAACTGCGGAACCTCCTATTGATCAGTGCCGTCATCATCATCATCACAAAAGCCATGAGCCCGACCAGAATATAGTGTGGCTAGGGCTGTCGCTTACCACAGCAGTGACTTGGAATACCTCACAAGAAGGAAACGTTAATGAAAGGGTTGAAAGACTAATGAGAGAGGACTAAGCGGAAGAATCAGAAGTGGTACGAGAGCAGAAACGCCACTGACTGCGACATACTACCCTTTCAGGTGGCGTTTTTATTTAGCCATTCGAGTGATGACGAGGACCTCGCCAGGCAGGCGGCACTTATCCACTTTACTCAGACAGTGGTCAAGCATCAATCTCCTCCTGAACGTTTTACTAAAGATGACAACAGATTAGACGTAACGCAACTGTTTAAAGAACAGCAACCAACTCGCCCACGGAACAGAAAAGCATTATGTTTACAACGCGTCTATCCCTGAGGGCGTTTTCGTTGAAACTTTACATAAAGTCAATATCACTAACTGTACCTATCCCCGAAGCACCTGGCTTGCACCTGCTCCACACGTCGTTATCGTCAATCTTTTTGTTTATTCCCTAAACATTTTCTATGAACCTTTTAAGGAAAAGTAAAAACAGACTTGTGATTCATATCGGCTTTCGACAGTTTAAGTACGTTTTAGGTTACTTCTTTTTAGCCGCCAAACTACTATTGTCAGATGGATAAATAATCATAATTCGTGCGGAAAACATCTTCCTAATTCACAATCAGTCATTTGTTCGTTTTTCAGTTACAGTACACACAAAACAAGCCGGAAGAGATTGGTTCGCGCTCAAGTTATTAACGTCCTGACAGACGGCCTACTGGTCATGGACATGCTGACGACAAGACATTTCTAGTAACACGCACGAGGTCAAATAATAATTGGCTCCAGCAAGCACGTTTTAAATTTCTCAAGATGATGTGATCACATAAATTTAATGCGGGATAATGGGGTCACAAATGATGTCGAAGGATTTGCAAGTTGGGGCAGCTACTTTAGCAACATTGGCAGTGAGAGAGACGAAACGGAGACTTGAATTTATAGTGTCAAGTCTGCTTTTGTTAAAGAAGATCGCCCGCAGAGACGGAGAACCATTTGTGTGGGGCCTAAGGAGTATGTGACACATAATATGTAATAAGATATTGCGAAAAATATCGGCTCACTTTATTCAGTGACAGAAACACTGCCGGAGTTGGACAAGAGTATTTTTGAAGTGAGGACAACAGAAAATGTTGGGTAGTCAAGAAAGTAAAATAAGGTCTTAAGGTCTTGTAAATTTTACCTGCAACACGGTTGCTGGGTGCAAATGTTTTGATGGTGAAGACTTTAGATTGAACAAATGGACAGTTGAGTCTTTTCGTTCTTTTAGTTTTCATCTAGATCGATAATTTTTTGTTCACGGCTGTCAAGAGACCATTGTCAAGGGCGATGATCTCTTAACAGCCATGAAAAATGGAGTAACAGTAAACCAATGGGAACAAGAAACAAGGAATTTTCCGGTGTTAAGCGACAGAAAATATTCAGTAATAAGTTACAAAGTTCGGGTACATGATTCATGCCGAGTAGTGCCTACCAACAAAGCTCCTCGAGAAATAAATCTCTTCGTATAAGTAACGATGGTGACAAGCTAAAAGATTGAAATTATCTACAAGCACATCAAATGAATCCAGTTTATCGCTGACCTTCGGTACTTCTTCAACGACAGCAAAGAGACAGGGATGGTAGATCCTGCAATGTAGGAATAAGCAATTCCATTGTTGAACACAGCGTGGACCTGAGGTCGCCGGCGAAATTCGTACAACGCGTGCATGCATAACAATTCCATCGTGCGATCTACTAACGTGTTTGTGATCTGTCCGTAAATCCTGACCAATAATTTAAATGGCTCCTCAAAATGAGGTTGGCTACAGGAAATAAGAACCAGCTGATTTGATAGGCCTTTGTCCAGAATCTGTGTAATCAAAATTATTGGGAATAAAAAGCGCATGATAAAAGCACGATCTACCTGAAGCTGGATGTGGTCATGGACTTTCTGAGGGAAAATGTGATTGAGTAATTCTCGAACTCCACACTCGTCGTTAGGTCCAGTAATAGTAAGATCAATGCAGTTTACAAGTCCGTAAACGAAGCTGGAGAATTTCATCTGGAAAACAGAGAAACGTATATAAACCAAGTGTTAAGTGAATTATGTAATGTCACCACAATATTTGAGTAAGGATCAATGCTAACCATTTGTGTGTGCGCGTAAAATTCGCATGTGCAGACAGTAAAAACAAAGTACATCGAGCAGATCACTTAATTTGGAGGGAAATATAGCAGACTAAACTGCACAAGTACCAAAACAAATTAAGGAAAAAATGTAAATTAAGTGATTTAAAAAATAATGACCAACATTAGTGACTGTCTCAACAGGGAGCGCTGGTGGCTTCCGTAAATTGGTCATATCAAACAGTCATTAGTGTCACAGACAGCAATACATCAGTGTTGCTCGCTGGCACATAAATTCCATATAACTACGAAGAAGAAAACAAGTTCTATCAACTAACTAGAGAAGAAGATAGAAAGAGACCTAATTACTGAAATCGGCTGTCTACATCTAAACTCTCAACGTCAAGTTACGTACATCTTCTAAACAAACAACCTAAGTATAAGTGGAAACGATGTCATTCATGAGATAACGCCAGAATTGGACAGTCCTTTACGCTAGAACCATGGAGCGATTTTTGACTACTGTCGACCTTCAAAACATTACAAAAGTTCCGCTTCAAGGTTCTGACCCCAGATTTTTGACCTTTTTAGATGTAAGAACCACAAGAAGCTACTCATATTTCAAAAATAATGGTGTTACAAGAAGACCTCTGTCTTCTAAAGAACGGAAGAGGTCGACACCTAACAGCAAATCACAGGTACCACAAAAAAGGTGCTAAGGAGTTAAACGGACTGCCAGTGGGAGGCGATAGCTGCTTCTATTGAGTGATGCAGTGCGTATAATTAAAAGATTTCTCAATAATGCACAACTTGATGCACAAATGAGTAGTAGATGATTCTCACTGATTAAAATTAAACATCACCCATGAGCAAATCCGGTTTTCACATTCATGTGAACTGCCACCCCATCTCCAGCGAGAAGCAATACATTTAAGTTTTGTAACTGTTAGCACTACGGAATAGTGCATGTCATTGTTGCGATCTGAATTTCTGCCAGGCTTTCGTTAAGCAACCGTGCTGAACAGTGAGCCATTAACCCATTTTTGAACTTGACCAAACTGTCATATACAGAGTCTCAGTCAAATATGCATGTGACTACTGCTCAGATTCTGCGGTCGCCTTGTAAAAAACACAAAGTACAATTATTCTGACGAATAAAGGTGAATATCCAACGAGGTATTGTGTGACAGCTTTTCCAAAGAGTGCGGTACACAGCGGTTTTAACGGAACAAAATAGAATCGGGATGTGAAAGACATGCATAGGCACTAACACCGTGAGAGAGAACTTTTATTTTAGTAAACGTCAGAAAATCAAGGTCACGCGAGCGGACCATGTAAGCGTAAAGTGAAACCGAAAGAAAAAAAGCGCGCGTCGTATGCTTTTGAACCGCGGCTAATCCCTGTCACCTCCCCTTGTGTTGCAGAGCCGACGATTTGTGCAATCTCCGAAGAAGAGGCCCCAAGTGAAGACAAACCACCTGAACGAACAGTGACGTAATGTTCCATATTGTTCTTTACCCCCTTTTCTTATTTTTGTAGTAGCGTTACGTGTTCTTGATAAACGATTTCTGGCGAATCCTCGTTCTCCCTCTTATCGGGTATACTACATTTTGGCGACCCTGCCAGGATGAAAAAAAATGAAGTACCAGTATAACACTGGTAATGTGGTAAAGAAAAAGAGTGCCGTGGAAAAAGGGGCATCAGAATCGAGAAAAAAAGTTCTGAGGTAAAAATAAGTGTAAAAAAAAGAAGTTCCAAGTAAATGGGCGGAGGGCCCACATGCACCCGATGTTCCCTGGCAGCATGAGCACCAGCCGGCTTGTAGAGGGTTTGGAGCACTGGGGACAGTGCTCAACGAGGAGGGGAATTGTGTAACGTGCGGTCGAAACCAGCAAGCGCGCACAGGTTGAATTTGAATTGTTTATCGGGGCGTGCTGCTGTGTTGTCGACGCCGTTCTAGTTATCGTTTGTGTAAGTCGTGTGCATGGCTTACTGGGCCTTTGGCTCATGCTTGTTTCTTGTTGTTTCCTTTTACAGGACTTGTTGGAACCCCTACTTCGGAAGAACGCTGTCCCCTGGTGTCTCCACGTTGCCCCACATTTGGTCCGCAGGTGTGTCGGACGGTCAACTGGTCCGCCGATAATTGTCCATTATAACCGCTTGAAACCGTTCACAGATGGCAGCGACAACGGCCCAGCAAGAGACGCAGACAGTGTTCCAGAGATAGGATCAGAAGTTGAGGTTCCACCAGAAGGGGGCCGGGGCGTGGCATCGAGGGCGCTGCCTTAGGTAGTAGGGGATAGTGTAAAGTGAAACCGAAAGAAAAAAAGCGCGCGTCGTATGCTTTTGAACCGCGGCTAATCCCTGTCTCCTCCCCTTGTGTTGCAGAGCCGACGATTTGTGCAATCTCCGAAGAAGAGGCCCCAAGTGAAGACAAACCACCTGAACGAACAGTGACGTAATGTTCCATATTGTTCTTTACCCCCTTTTCTTATTTTTGTAGTAGCGTTACGTGTTCTTGATAAACGATTTCTGGCGAATCCTCGTTCTCCCTCTTATCGGGTATACTACATAAGCTACACGTGACTGTTCTGAACGCATCTTGACTGTTGTAAATACAAAGTACGAGTTCAGATACCTCGCAAGTTGTTAGTGGAAAACAGTGACCTATCAGTGAGATTATCCTGAACAGTGCGACAACCAGACGGAACGGACAAATGGTTGACAGTCAAAAATATGTACTCCTAAGCAAATCAGACCTCAAGAATGAGTTTGGACCTCTTTACGTACATGAGTGGAACCTCTTAGGCTTTAAGTAAAAAGTACAACTGCATCTCAGCCACTCTTCTATCAGAACAGTCTATATCATGTCTTGGTCTGCAGGTTTAAGCGCTAAATCGCTTGATAGGTGTACATTAGTTTTGGAGCTACAGGTAACTGTGGAAGATGTAAACAGAGATTAACGAGAGTTCCACGTGTGTCACGAAATCCGTGCAGCTAGTTCAGAATAAGAGCCATTCGATCGTCAAGTCTGATCAGCTCAAGCAAAATGCTGCCAAAGTTCTGAATAGGTTCATTTTTCTCCTCTACAATGCGAACAAGCAACCATCTACTTTACACTTAGAGCAGCAGCTATCCAGTTAAATTCACCATATCATTCTTCTAGTGAGCTATCTGACAATGTGTTCAGTTGGGTATTTAACTTTATTCAGCAAGAAGGTTTGGTGTTCTGCTTCTTATTGTATGTTAATCGGGTTGTCATGTATTTTTGAACAGAAAGGTAATTTTTTTATTACACCCACTCCGTCATCTGAAAAAACCATTCAAGGACTTATGGCGATAACTGTTTCAATTCTATAGAAGCAGTTTTGCGATGGAAAAAATATTGTGAAGATGGCCTTTGATTATGCTCCAAATTTTCTCACACTTCGATTACCGACCAAAGGTGCTAATCTGCCCTGCAATCCTGGACAAGAAACCCTGAAAGTTCAAAAGAAGTAAGCAGGGACGTTTGAACTTTCATATCTCAAACCCAAGTCATACGACACATCGCAGATTGTTGCTTCCAGAACAATCTACAATAGGAAAACCTGGCAAGACAGGTCAAGCTGTAAACTGACATCCCCAAAACAATGCCAACGACGCCTGTAAGATGAAGTTCGGTAGCCAAAAAAACTTATCAGTCCGGAAGATACCTCAAAAAATTTCATCATTTGTGACGCGACATTTCAATCACACGCCGTTAATGCCTTGGATACAATGGGGGTCAAAACGGATATCTTGTGAATGCTTTCGGAGTAAATGGATCAGGGTTCGTAGTCGTACAATAAATTTACTCATACAGCCGTTCCCAGGAAGACCGAGGGCATAACTGGGATATAGATAGAACAAGTGGTCAAGCGATGTCGGAGTTCTGCTATATGATAATCATCCTGGGTACTGTCGTCTGGTCTAACCCTACACACACAAATACATATTGACAGTTTGCAGGATGTTCAGTCACGAATCAGTCTCTCTTCATGATCGGGAAATATCAGGTCATCGATCAGTCGTTAGAGACGTTATTCATGCATGACCACCTGATAGTTTTATTCTCCCCCCTCCAGATTTTCTATTCTTCCTGGGCCTTTGGACGATAAATGATCTTAAAAGTCGTCATAACTAGTAAACATTGACGCTTTTGATGTTAAGATTCTCCGAATAACCACTCGGCAACCCAACTAGACGAGTATCCCCTCAAGTCTAAGGTCAATGTGCCACGTTCCGCGAATGCAAATTTACGACTGCACTAATGCAGTCGTCCATACAGAATGCAAGCAATAAAAACTAGCTTTGAATTCAGTCTTACTGACTGAAACGATTTACCGACGATTTTGCACCGGCACTCACAGTTATACTGTGAAAACTGACGGTTAAGTTTACTAAACAAATGTATATTCATGTAAAAAGGCAACTGTGATCACAACGTACACGAGCTGTGTTGGTGATCATACTGTAGCTACCTGGAGATTTCACTGGCCTGCCTGCGGCATGTGGTGCAAAGTAGTTTCAAAACTCAAAGTTGCATATCTTATCAAAGCAACTAAGAAAATTCGCACAATGTATGCTGTCGACTGTGTGCCTGCATGTCATGTGACTATGTGGAAGGAATCCGAGCCACATACACTTTCGGTTTACTCGCTCATCGAAAGCCGGTCTCTAGCTTCCCTACAGAGGAGAACCGTCTGAAGTGCCTTCCTGTGGTGCCGCAGTTCACACGTAGAACCATGAAAAGTATGTAATTTAAGCAGTAAACCTTATCCTTTTAGCTTGTCTGGTAAACGAGAGTTTAAGCCAGACTTCACAGCGGATAACACAAATGTACCCAGAAAGAAGGCGTTCACTGTGGACGTCAATTATTCACCGCCACCCTCACAATTGCAGTGCACGATCACTGCATCCGTCAGTACAAGTCCACCGACGAACGTTGCTTTCTTTCGCCGCAGCCATGTGGCTTCAAGGTAGAGAGTAAGATGGCTGAATTGAAGTTCGCCAAGTAGCTTCTCAGTGAAACGCCCAATTAAATCTAATGTGTCTGACAGTACTGCACTCCTTATGTTTATGAAAGAAAAAATGAACACTTCTTAGACATTTGACCAGCTTGGTAGCCGCGCGCTAGACAATTTCAACAGCAAGTATATCTTCCTTCAGACCAGTATGCACGACTTGACTGGCATGCTCGAGGAGCGGTCCTATATAAACTCCGTAAAGCGTTTGAAATGCTTTCTTGTCTGTGCGGAAGAAGTGTGTTTGATCATTTCAAGGGCATTAAATCTCTTTGTTTTTTACCAACATCTTGTGGTGATACGCGAGGGATCAGTTAGACTAAAACCACATGCACAGATCTTTCTTTAGACCGATTTTCATATCTACTGTGCCGAATGCACTATGAACCACGGAGGCATTACTAGTATCTCCATTGAGTGACATATATACGCACTTTTCGTCAATTAGTAGAAGATTCCAGTCGTCCGACTGGCGCTTAATTGCGTCAGGACCAATCTGGAGTGTACTGGCTTCAACGGCATTTCAGATTTTTAGGTCATCCGCATATAGGAGGGTATTGCTGGAAGTATTTTCCCGAAGGTTGTTGATGTAAATAAGAAATGATAGAGGACCTAGCACTGACGCTTCGAAAATCCCGCGGAAATGAAAAAGGGAGATGAAAGATCGGATCCGGTCTTAACTGTAAAAGTTTTATTCTCGAGAAAAGCGGCAACCCAGCAAAGAACCTCTCCCTAAATACTATAGGCTTCCATTTTGTGTTTCAGGGAGCCATTTTGGACAGGGTCAAAAACCTTGGCAAAGTCAAAGAAGACAGCATCTGAGATGAGGGTCATTGTCTGGCATCCGTCAGGCCATCCATAAAAATATGCATGCTCGGTTAGGAAGGAAGCCATGCTGGGTGGAATAAAAAAAAATGGTTGCACAAGAAGTTGTTGAGGTTGGCACGCTTTAACAAACGCTGCGTTATTTTGCACGGAATGCTAGTAAGGTTGACTGGCCGATAACCAGCCGGAGGATGCGAAGACGAAAAATGTAGTACAAGACGTGCTACGCTGAAATTTTTATGTCTGTCCTATGAGCGACCAAAAATTATTCAGTCAGGACGCTTACAAGATACTCGCGGGACGCTACCAGGACACTCACAGGATAATTAGGACGGTCATGTCGGTTGGGCTAGCCGATTGATGTGTCAATGCCATTTATGGCGCTATCAGATACCCCCCGTAAATTTCGTCGAATTTACATTTGGCCTCTATTCTCCGCGGTCTTTCTACATTTTGCGTCTGGTGAATTCGTACCTGGGAGAAACAACTTAATGCGCTGCGCACCAATATAATACCGTTTATATGACCGCTAACACATATTAACTGTTTTACAGAAAGATGCACCGTTGACGAAGCTAGCAGAGTTTGCTGACCGGGTGCTTCACAATTATGCTCCTCAGCAAGTAGCTCAACTGCAAGCGTTTTGCAGCTGTAATACCTTTCAGCAAGACGTCTCAAACCTGAGTGCGGCATCAGCGCCTGCCGTTTAACGTGTGTTCTAGATTTTATTACTGAGAGAGCAGTTTTCACAGATGTCCTTGCAGCTAGCCACTCTAACGAAACTGCTAGCAGAGAAACGGTCACCAACACGCTCAAAGACCCGCCCACGAAGTAGGTCGCGCACACGACAATTCGATAAGAGTGTGTGCTATTACCATTGTCGATTTGGTATTCGTGCTTGTCGTTGCAATAAGCACTGTTCCTTGTGGAATGGTCAAAAGCAGACGAGAAACTACCAAGTCAGTCAGTAATGATGACGACTGCCATTGACCCGTACTCATATTGCCTGATTAATGTTTTTGACAGTTCAACGTACCTCAATTTCCTCAATGATACGCGCGCTGTAGCTAGCGTCATTCCATCCACTGTTGATAAGCTTAACCGCAAACCGGTGTCATGCCCTACAGGCCACTAGTCACACCGCCATATGGATATACGGAGAGAAACTGCTCACTCTCGATCTCGGTCTCCGTCGGCAATTCCTCTGGACAGTTGCCGTCGCGGATGTAAAACATTTAATTATTGGCGTTGATTTTTTCACGTCCTTTGAAGTTGTGGTGGGCGTAAGGTGTCGGAAACTGCTGAACAGCACAACAGCTTTGTGTGTACACGGGAAGGCCACACCGATTAATTCACTGGGATTACGTTTGGCCTTACCAGACAACAGTTTCACAACTGTGCTTCGACGGTTCCCACGCCTTGTCAATCCATCAGGCTCGCTGTCACAAGTAAAACACGTCTTCTACCACATCACCACTAAAAGACCACCTACCGTTGCTCGTCGCCGTCGGTTACCACCTGAGTAACTCAAAATCGCCAAAGCTGGATTCGAGAGCCTTCTGCGACTCGGTTTCATCCAGCCCTTCAGCAGCCTTTGAGCTTCACCCTTGCATATGGTACCTAAGACCTCATCCGGCGACTGGCGTTCGTGCGGTGATTGTCGCGCCTTAAACAACGCCACCGTGCCTGACAGGTACCGAATTTCTAACATTCACGATTTCTCCATCGGTCTGCACGGTATGAACATTGTCTTAAAGCTTGATCAGGTTCGGGCACATCACCAGATTCCCGTGGCCCCAGAAGACGTAGCAAGATGACGATGACCACCCCATTTGGACTGCATGAATTCGTCCGA
>LUCH01009164.1:3653-17082 GCA_013368495.1 Paragonimus heterotremus | reverse complement strand
TTGTGAGTTATGATAAGGTCGCCCAATCACCTCGAGAGGAGACACAGTTACTCTCGATAACCCCGCGATTATGACTTCCAAGACAGGTCGAACTCCCCGATCTCATTAAACCGGCTAGGCGATATTTTAGATTACTGATGAGTAGTCGGGGATTTGGTTAATTTCAAATTGAACATCACTCACAATTGATCGCAGCTGTCGCATTCCCACAGACTTTCCAGTCGGCCCATTTCGAAAAGAAGCACTAGACTCGAGTTTGACTCTCATTAGAGATCGTCAGTGGTGCATATCCTTGCCACTGCCGGAACTAGAACTCCGGCCACTCTTTCATGAGACACCCGTGTTGACCACTGCGCCATTGGTTTCACGTTAGGCACGACCGAATTATCATATGTGAACACTCAACCACTTTCGGTTGACTCATGAAAAGCGTGGCCGGAGTTCTAGTTCCAGCAGTGACAAGGATATGCACTACTGATGAGCTCTAATGAGAGTGAAACTCGAGTCTAGTGCTTCTTTTCGAAATGGGCCGACTGGAAAGTCTATGGGAATGCGACAACTGCGATCAATTGTAGGTGATGTTTATTCTATATGACAACGAAAATCCCCTACTACTCATCATATATGGGATCCCATTTTAACCACTCGATGCTTATCAATGAATCCCAAAGAGGAAATGCAAGGGAACCCGGACCTGAGGAATTCATACCTTATCCTCATTATCATCTTCACAATGACCTCGGACCGCCACTCACCTCATCAGTGACACGGTTTATCTTAGGCTGTCGAGGATGAACGCATGTACCACACTGCACACACTACTACTCAGTAGTGAGACACGAACACATATTTGGGTATTGAAATAACCTGGGGGGAAATATAAGAAGAAACATTGGAGTGCACTTCGACATGAAATGGTGTTTTTCTCCATACATGACCTGGGCGTTGCAAACGGTTGGTGTCAGTGACCACCAGCCAAGTGGTTGACAGCTGTCTCGATCTGAGTTCGATTCTTTAGCGTGCGTAGTACTGATCAGAACCAACTAGTCGAAACAACCGTCCACCAGTTCCCTGATGATCACTAAGAACAGCTGTTTGCGAAGCTCTCTTTCAATCCCTTCTGAGGCTGTGGTAGATGCCTGGTCGATTATGAGCCAAACAAAAAAAGTTTATCGATTTCAGCACATAAGCGAAAAGAAGCGCAAAAGCTAAGGAAACGAACTGGACAACCGTAGCAACCGTGACCTTCCGAAACTAGTGTTACAAACAAATCAGTGTGTTTGTATGTTGTGGCGTTGAGATGTATATTGCATCAGGTGATTTTCTGAGTAAACAATATTGACACTATTTGCCTTTTTGGCTCACAACACTAGACAAGGAAAAGGTTACTGAAAAGGCCAAGATAATGATTAAAGAAGACTAAGTGGAAGAACAAGAAATGGCTTGAATGCAGGTACACCGTTGACTACAACCTACTATCAGCTCGGAAAACGTTTCTAACCAACGATACGAGTGAGCATGAGGGCCCTACTCGGGCAGCCGGCACCTACAAACTTCTTTCAATAGAACAGTCAAGGTCTTCATACTTCGTGACCATGTGGTTGCTTGATCACCACGCAGTTTTACCTAACTGTTATTGGCCCCAGGAATATAATACCAGGTGTAACAAACAATCGGCAGGCATGCGGGGTACATGGTACAACAATCGTAGACGGTTCAGTGCGATTAGTTGGCCAATTGATCATACATCCCGATTATTCCTGAATACACGCCGGCGAACAGCCATGTTGTTCATGCGATCAGTCCACATAATGTGGGTCAATTGGCGGAGACAATGATGGTCAAACACAGCAAGTCTGTTACTACCTTTGTCCCAAACTGGCCACGTTTCCGAACCGTGGAACAAGAAAAAACGTACACAAATATTACATACCCACCAGTCTAGCTGTAAGATCTTTCAAGAGGATGTTGAGCAACGCGTAGGGACAAACCAACGATCCCAGATAATTAAAACAAGATTGGATCACTGTGCCACTATTGCACAAATTCTTCCTACTAATGTTGGTTACCAACATTAACGGGTTTGTTGCCCGGTTTTCCATGGCTCATCACGGAATGATACGGTAGACACCACCGCATGAAATAACTTGGCTCAGGATAGCATCTAGCAACCTCTTCCATGTAACCTTTGTCAATCTGATTGCTAATGGCCGTGCTTTACTGCAAACGCAAGGTTTCGTCTCGTAGAAATTTATTGTACAGGCATGACAATCTTCTTGACGGCAATGCATAACTACTGCCCCAAACATCGTCTCGTTCCGTTGTGGAGGAGGAACTTCATAGTGCCCGTCGACTAGCTTCACTGAATTATGCACGACTGATACGGCTGAGAGGACTTTCTACAAAATGGACGGTTAGGATAACGTTGTATGGCCAAACCCTCTGCTTTACGGCCTGATGACCATATCTGTTAGATTAGTTCCATCATGACAGATGCATTTTGTCGACATATCCTCTCGTGGCTTTCTTTGCAGGCGGCTGTTAAGAATCCAAGTAACAGTCTGATTGCGTAGGGCTGCCCGTGCTTTCCACGTTTCTGGTCCATGAAGCAATGAGCCCCAGGCACGTCACAGCCGATAAGGATGGTCACTTCTGCGTCGTGAATCTTATCGAACAGAAGATCTCTCAGGTGCGACCACCTTTGGGCTTCCTCCTTTATCGACGGCACAGATCGTATTGGCAGATCGATTGCTGAATAAGCATTGTTTATGTCGACCGTCTCTTGCCCATCCAAGAAGACAATTCTGAGGGGGACTTTCTTGCAACGGGTGGTAGTTAACTCCTTCACCACCGAGTTGTTGTGTTCAATCAGTGATCGAAAATTCACCCCCCAGTGAGTTTGAAAGCTTGTTTGTCGATACGGGAAAACGTCCGCCTCACACTACCCAATAAGGCTAATATTTTTTCAGGTGCTTTCCCACGAGGATGTGAGAAAGTCAAGTCAGGCATTAACCACATACTAAGGTGTTTTCTAAGGCTCATCCTGGCAACACTTACGGTAGTTTGTGTTACGATGAAATAGCCAGTTTCGCCACCAGGAAGCACAGGTGCACACTTACCGTCCTTGCCGGCTCATTCTAGCGTGGGCAATACGGCGGAGGCTTTCAGCTCATGGCATGTTTGGTTAGCGTTATGAATGACTCTCTTGTCTCTGCAGATAACAGTGGTTTGATCATTAGCTTGATGAATATGAACGGACTGCCCGACAGCCCAGCAAATACATAACCCAGTCGATAGCGTTTCGCTCAAACAACGGTGTTTTTAGCATAATCCCATTGTTTGATTGTCACCTGTCAGTCTCCTGTTAATCTGTTGATCTCCTGCTGTTAATCTCCTTACGTTCTGTAACTTACCGAACATTTCTGATGCATCTGGGACAACTATGACTTTGTGGATTGTATTCTCATTGGGTCTCAAAGCTTTTTATTGAGCCTCCTCACCCAGTGAACGGGGTATTGAGCAAGTCTTCCGCTTTCTCACTGAAGTCCTCCTTCGGGTTCTTCAACTTCCCGTTGCAGATGCATAGTCGTACTGAGACTGGTTGGCAGCGAACAGTGCTCAGAATGTATCAGTCGCGACTCTCAATAGGTTGGAACTGATTTGACTGAGTTCACTTTAATCCGGTCTAAGGTATTGTTTGTGCTTTCTTATTAATGTAAAAAGTTCGCTTTTTTTAGAGCCTATCGTGATCTGAATCAACCACGGCTTCAGTGCGGTCAAGAATTTCTGTCTGTAATGTAATCTAGTGTGGGTAGTACGAAATGACGAACGACCATACGATGGCACTATCATCAATGCCGTGCGAATAACCCCAGCCCAAGGCCGAGCTATCTCGCCCGGCCATAACATCTGTGACAGTTAGATGTTAGACATTTTCCGTTTATTTCTACCTAAGCGTGATGTGCTGTCTTGTTGACTGCACCTACTACCGCAGTGTTCGCCCAAGACAGAAAACTGTCGGTGAGGCAATTACAAGTTGAGACAATTACCTTTTCTTGCCCAACGGGCGTGCTGTTCGTCAGAGTCCAGATTATCCACATGTTCACCACCCATTACTACCATTCTAATTTGTTGTTCATCTCCAACACTGTTACTCCTTCAGGCAGCTTATTCTGGCAATTCGAAGTCCACAAAATTTTAACAATTGTCATTGCTACCTTTGACCTCGTTGACAGTCAGAGTTTTCAACTAACATCCGACGAACCATGTCAGCTAACTCTTCGATCGAGTAAGTAGAAAGATATGGAGTTGGTCCAAACTACTGGTGCTGTTCCCTCCAGTAACTGATCTATATATTGATCCGAACCAATTATTCGACCCTGATAGGACTTTTGGCAGGGCTGCCCACCGTGACGCGACTTAGGCAGGGGTGTCAGCTCCGGGCTAAGTCAAGTGCCCTTGACTCACGTCATCGCTTTCGAGTGGTTAGAAAGACAATCAATGTCACTTTCACGTCAGTGCATTCTAACTTCGCGCAGCCTTTTCGCATTCGTTCTGCTCTTCTGGGAAGTTCGTGGGACGCTATCTTCGCTCAGTCACGGTTGACTCCCACCTCGCCGAATAACGTCTTTGAATCTTTTTGGGACGGCCCGGAGGTCCCACTCCTTAAAAGTCTGATTGTGGAATGTCTATTCTCACTTCGTGTCACGGCTTTGGTTCCCGTGGGGGAAGAATACGAAAGAGATAGTGTATTCGCCCAGTTGAAACAAGTATCACGCTGTACCGGCATAAAAGCGTACTTTGTTTTAGAACAATAGTTCAAATACATTCACACAGACAGCTTTTTGAGTGACCGGAGAACAAAAAGTAAAATACAAAAAGGGTTATTATCACAGGGACAGTTGATTTATGTTATAACTGGAAATTGAGGCTCACAATCCACAATTTTACCGCCTAAAGTTCAACCGCCTTATGACTGTATTAGGTCTCGATAATAGCTCACACCTATCGGATGACTAAGTTAACCAAGTTAGCTATGATTCATTTTTTTAAAAATCCTATCTGCACTCATCAGTATATGTTTCTACCGACAATCGGCACCCAGACATTTGACACCAGTAGAGAAATTTACTCAGCTGACAAAGTATTATCAATGCGAATATCTACCAGATATCCCAGATACACTAGATTTTTCGTTACCCGACGCGTCCCGTCCTCGTCTCGTTTAATTTGTCAACAATGATCAGAAAAGGTAAATTGCTCTTGCATGCAAACTTTGCCTGTCTGTAATCTAGCCTTAATGCCAAATTCGTGTTGGTAATTCTTAGAAATAACGATTGGTAATTGATCTGCTCACTGACATTGATACTACTAATGGTTGTTCAATTGAGTTAGCCCCTTGCTGCGTTCAAAAGATGCATCAAGAAAGAGCAAAATATTTCGTGCTGCTCGACCCCAGGAATATTGAACACAAATAAGGTTCGCCTCTTATTAGCTTGTTCAGCTCTGGTGACAGTTCCTAGCTCACGCATTTCCACCATTTTGAAAAGTAAGTAACACTTCTCAAACTGAAAAGTGGCACAAAGTAGATGTTGCCAACCCATTCAGTGTACTTCCAAGCGCCAGATAGAGACGCACCCTATACTTTGCTGAGGCGTCAACAATCATGCTTTTCATTCAGCCTTCGTGTGTAGAGAAACAGGTTGTGTTGACATCCCAGCTACTCTGGTAGTTCAGCATGATTTGGCAATGAATAGTTGGCAACAGACGTTCGTCTGTGTGCAAAGTTGTCGTGACTATTTATCTGTCTCTAGCTGTATTCACATTTCTGCCATAGCATAGTTGCATATACGCCAGTGTTCGTCGTGTACGAAATGTTGATACGGAAATTATAACATAGTTTACATTTTTTGACTACTCTGACAAAATTCTTGAACCGCCTGTTTTAAAAGTCAAAAGCTTTTACAGGAAAGTGTTTTCGTACCGTCAGAAAACGGGAAAAACCTTCCTTGTTACGTAACCTGACGACTGAAGGCGAACGTGCTCATGCATAAAAAATTGTATAAGTTGTTGACATGTTTGTTAAAGGACTTACGTGACGTGTCCTCATGGTTCAGTCGCAGCAAGTTTTGTTCAGTGGTCACAATTAACGTGCGCAAAGGGATCTCCAACTACACTTAGAATCATCTGTTTAAGGTAACAGACTGGGGAATTTAACAACTACAGATACTATACAGAAGAAAGTAGTAAAAGTAGTATGTAAACGCAGCTTTGTCAGAAAACGTGCATATTAGAGCTGGATTATAATAGTAAGGCCATTGAAGACAAAAAAATTCCTTATGGTCGACATCATATATATATATATATTATATATGTATATGGATGTGTTCAGAACTATTCGCCACGCCAGGATTTCGTTACAAATGATTTCTTTAAAAGCGGGCTCGACAGCGTCGTGTTAGTTATGTGGTACTTAGGGGCCCAACTGTCCTTATCGGTATACATTTAGAGGGTCCTAAAAGACTACAGAAAAAACACTGTTGGACAACAACTATGCGAACCATAAATTGCAGTCTGATGTGATCAGTCGAGTGAACTGTATGCTGCTTGACTCTTGCCAGGGTGCATCAAGGGTCCTATAGGTCCACACATTTGATTTGATGAAAAGACTGTCGTTTTTGCTATTGCATATGGAAACAGCCAGGCGTTAGTGCTACCACGTGTATAATTACGCACAAGATACATAAGCATATAAGCATATATAGCAAGAACGTATTTTGCTTCACTTTGTATGTATCATGGAGGCGTTGAAAACTGGTGAAATTCACATGTTATTTTATGGAGCAAATAATAAACGATTGCGCTAGAACATGTTTTAACCGCACTACTGGTCAGCCACCGGGCTGACATTCACTTACTCTATCAGACAATCGTACTTTAATACAAACTATCTGAGACGTTCGAAACCAGCAAACAAATGTTTATACACAAATGCTGGCTGCAACACAGAAGTTTATCGTTGAGTTGTGAAATGATAACGCGGGTTGAACAGAAGCTCACGTGCAGTTTAGTCGCAAGGTTGTTTCTGTCAACTCTTTGAACGTTCTTGTGATAAGTTTCGCCATAGGATTTCTTCTGAAGGGAGACTAATAAGTGTGTATTTCTTATTCACAGAGAATAATTTAGGTTACAGTGTGACCACATGCATTACCTTCTAACGCACTGGATAGTCATTCTACAGGAACATTTCCTGAAGAATGTCCAGCTCGGCTTGCAAAATGTCGGTGGTACAGATACTTAAAATCAATCTTGCCGGACAACATGTGAGGTATTGCTTATGAGTCAACGGAACGAAACAAATGAATGTATTGACCACAAAAGTGTTTCCTGGACATTTTTTGGGATTTAACCATCTTCTCTTCTTACCCAGCCAAAATCCAGAAAATTCATTTAGCCGTTGTTGTCTAACTCCTTGGTGAGCCTAATACTGTTACTGAGTCAATAACTGGCACAAAACACTGTTTGTGTTGGAATCCTCATTGATGATTAAAAAAATGCCGCCGGCTTAGCGTCCGTGGAATGTAAAATTCTTCAGCGACTGCATTCAAGTGAATTTCTCGTACAACCGTCGACCAAGAGAGGATCCAGATGTGAACCCGTTGCCACTCCATCTCTATCTGTAAATTTTATTTCGTCAGGTTTTACACACAGAACCGCAAAATTCATTTGGTGACAATTCATGCCGAGTTGCCGAAATAAGGTCACCGTCTAGAAAATGCTTTGGTAAGAGACTTCTAGACTCTCGCATGGAATTTTCGGTATGCTGCTTGATTAATAGCTGACAGCTGAGTACCTTTCGCCGCATATGCGAACAGACACGATGGTGGCTTCTGTTTATTCTACAGAAATCGTGCCATCGGTGAAGTTGAATGGTGAGTTTCATGCATTGGCTTGGTAAATGCAGTAGCTGGTTATTCTGCTCTCTTAAAATGAATCAAGTCCCGATCAGTTTAACTAAAGGCGGTAAGCCTGGGGATCAAAACCTGCACATCATGAACGAAGAGTTCTACAGATAACATAGGTTGCTGATATTCCAATTCAAGTAGACACTGAGGGGAGAATGTACCTGAGTTGTAAATTGCGGCAGTTTTAGTACTTAGTGTATCAGAGACCATGAATACACAGACAGAGTAGGAAACATTAATTGCGCTCACATACTTTGAACAGCACTGTGCCCGCTGAGGATTATTCTCACCAAATTTATGTTCGTTTATCGTCATGTAAACTTCGAGGGATGTAGTTACAGACCGTTCCTTCTCAAACGGTAAAAATATAACACATAGTTAATCATAATTATTTCTACAAACTTCTACTCATGAACCAATGACGTTTCGCAATTGACTGAATGAGAAGATTTTACTCAATCGACCAGCAAATCCATTTCCCCCTCTTTGCAGCCACACTGTGATTGTAAGACTTTTTTAATCTAAACGAGTTCCTTGAAAACGGTTTCGTGACCGCATTTTACATAAAAGTGCAATAAGAAGGACGGAATCGCGTTTATGTTTTATCCGTTACTGGTGTAGTAAAGCCTCGATATTACTGTGAAAGCCAACAAAAAATATTTGGATCTCATAAGTCGTTTAATGTTTAGCCCTTGTATGTTTAACTATTTCATACAGCAGCGAGATGTTTGTAAACGCAACAACAAATTTTAATGCTTACGGACAACCTTTCTTCGAGGATGGACGATTGAGTATCTTATCATTTGAACTACATGCACAAGTGATGGACTTCTCATCACAAGATCTTAACTCTCATGAATACCTGATATACACTCATACGGCTAATATGCAACGCCCAGAAGTTTCTATCAGATCGCGTGTCCCGATCCGATTGTATCCTTTTCTATTTAAACTAAACCCTACTACACTCAAGCCTGTCTAACGTAGCACTTTTTAAAAAGTACTCACTTTTGCCATCTTCCGATCCCATTTTATATAATTCCTTGGTCCTGAAGTGTAGTGCTTTGAAAAGCAGCATATCCAGAAATATTCTGACTTGCACTGGCGATGGTTTGCGGTTTCCATGCACGCTATCCCAGAGAAGTAGTGCGCACGATGTATAGCGTGCAAAGTTTATCCATATACATTCGGAACTCTCAGATGTAGCACCATCGATATGCAGCACCTTTCAGAACGCTCTCGTAAACCGCACGTCCAAATCTTATTGAACTGCACTCTATATATAGTGCGCATTACTTCTCTGGAAAATTCTAACGTTGTTCTAAAAATTTCATTCATTTATAAACTAGTTTAAAGTGAACCACTTTCCCAGAACCTTGGAATGTGACAGATCTTAGAACATAGCAGTTTTCCAGCTTCCCAAGAGGCGCGACTTTTACCAGACTTGGGTGTAATGTACACCAATAAAATGTAGCAAGTCTCCAAATATGCACGTATCTGACACGACCTCATGCGTTTCTGTAACATTTCGGTCTCTAAATTTACCACACAAATTAAGTAAATTCACAGTTATACTTTCTTGCTAGGGCTCTACTACACCATTCACTCGTTAGTCTGAATATCCCGGGATTCATAGCCTCGTTTTCCAAGGAAGGAATGAAAGTTGATTGTCTCAAGATTTCTTCGTTGCGGTCTATTAGAGTCACATTAAACCTACATGAATTAAAACCATAACGGAGTGCGCAACTGCCAGACATACACAGTCCAAAAGAACGCAAGGTTTATAGTGTGCAAAATTGGATGAAGTGAATTAAGTCTGTTTCTACATACACCTTTCACAATTGTATTCAGAGACAGGTGTGATGCCCTGTTTGACTTAGCATACAGTTGGCAGACAACAATGGGTGAGCTGCTTGATGGCAGCTTTCGCCATTCGGTAGACTTTCCGATCAGCAACTTTCGAAAAGAAAGTGGCACTGGACTCGAGTTTCATTGTTGTTTGAGCAACTCGTCAGTAGTAAGTATCATTGCTACGACCGAGATTAGAACTCCGGCCACCTTTTCATGAGGCAACTGAGCTTGAGTACTCACTAATAGAAAACGATATCTTAATGATAATCAATGAATGGGTTGAGGCAATGGTTTGGATCTTCATAGGTTAAGTTGGTGTACAAGCCAAATACAGTGGCGTTCTTCGGGACCGTGTCTTTTCCTCTTCCGTTACATGTTCGTGCTTCGACCACACCCAGCCACATCCAGGTAGACCATTCCAATCGGTTGAGTGTGCAGATGGTGACTGCACGTGTACCTACGTTCAGACGTTGAAGGCGGTTTTCGGGCCAGTGAAAGTGTGGACGCGGACGTACAAGCTGGTATGACGAGCGCCACTTCGATTTAGCGTTTTGACACGTGACGGGCCGCTTGAGACGGTGAGACGACGGGTGCGTAACCGTGTTGACCACTGCGCCATTGAAATCTCATTAGACACGGCCGAATTATCGGATGTGAACTCTCAACCACTTCCATTAGAGAGTAATTATCAGTTTGCCCGATCGCCTCGAGAGGAAACACAGTAACTGTCCTGTTTACTCCGATCGATAACCACGCGATTATGACTTTCTAGACAGGTCGAAATATGCGATCTCACTGAACCAACGATCGGTTTCATCCTGACCAGCTATGCTCCCGCCCGGTAACCCATCCATGACCGGTGAGCTGCACAACCCCAATCTTATCTGCTCCCATACCTGTACCTCGCTGGTCAAAACTGCAGGCCCTTTTTATATATTCCCATGTATTGGTTACGTTAAATACTGGCGGAACATTCCTCACATTGTCACACCTATCCCACTCTGACTTGATACTACGAACATTCACTTGAGCTTTCCTTTTTGTTCATATTTTCTGCCTCATTGGGTTGTTTGCGTTACCGTATTATTTCAAATATCCTCATTACGGTAGTGAGAATAAAGACATATGAGGCGAACATGTTTTCGATAATTCATCTTCAGGCCGGTGGATTCGTATGAAGACTTATTACAGAGAAACTAGGTCACTGGTCACTCAGTTGGTGGTGGCTTGATTGGTCGGTTACGTCACGCTTGTCCATTGGTTTGACCACGCAGGTTGGTCATCGATCCGATGGATTTGTGGCCATCGTAGGTGCAGCGCCTGAACAGACTGTGTTTGATGACATAATAACGGGTCAGGCCGCCTGATCCCAGTATAAAGTGTTCCAAGTCGGTCTGCTCTTAATGAATTGCCTGGCACGCGATATACCATGGGCAAGGCGAAGACGGTATTGGATGCGGCGCGGGGTGGCTCCGCGAAGGAGGTGCTGATCGCCGGGTTCGGCAGCCCCACCAACAGCCAGGAAGCAATGCGGTGGTTCAATGGCGCCCGGCTTAGACCAGAAAGCAGCGGGCAGCGTTGTCAAGAGCCTTGCCACATTAGGACCAGGATTCGGAACAACGTGTGCTGTTAGATCAGTTATTGGAGGGAATGCCGCCAACAGTGGTGGTTCTCATCGCACATTCAATGACGTTGGAACAACTGGCTGATGTGGCTCGACAGCTGCTGGCAGAAAACTCCCGGACGGTCAACGAGTTGAAGGCAGGCGAGTCAAGTGAACTGAATGACTTTCAAAGCGGTGTGCGAAAGCTGACTCAGAAAGTGGAGGCTTCGAAGATGAGGAGGGAGGGGAACCGTGGTGAAGTCTGTTACAGATGCGGAAGACGTGGACAGTAGTAAAGAGTTTGCTCACTTGGCCAGAATAAGCCACACTCAAATAAACGTTCCACTGACTTTCTTTTATCTGGGAGGGGTGATCCGGTAATAGGGATAGTTGATAAGAGGGCAATTCAACAGCTCGGAGTGCTGTTTGATTGATACCAGGGCCGCGATTTCATTGAGTGGACCGAAGCCAGAAGAAACTGTTCAGCCGTGTGCGATGATCGTCCGAACAATCGGTCGGTTCACTCTTAAAGTTAATGGCCTGGTAGAATATATCCAAATCGATGGCAACGTAGTCAAGCAACTTTTCGTCGTTTCCCCCGACGCACGCCGGACTATACTGGAAGCGGATTTTTTTAACCGCGCTGAGGCTGTGATTGATTTAAAGCATGATACATTCGTAACGAAGTACTGTGTGGTTCCATTAATGAGAAAACGTAAACCCGAGCATGGACAGATTGAAGCTGGCGCACCCAGAGCAACCTGTGTCAACCGGTTGTTGAGTGAAGTAATGTAAAAATTCCGTAAGTTGTTCACCACGGATCAAGACCCATATGGCTACTGTGACTGGATTGAACACAAAACCTCCGTCCAAATTGGACTGTTTTGACCATTCGGCCCCAGAAGAACTCCGATTCGCTTGCAGCCGGAAATCGCGCGAAAAGTACTATACGTTCTTTCGACGAACGTTGAGTGACGCACGTATAACCAACGATGCCAAATACCAGAATCAAGTCAAGTCGCTGGAAACCTTGCTGTGGTTGTAGTGGGCGTAGACGTTGCAACTGCTGCTCCGGTGGGAGCGCCGCCTGCCAAGCCTATGTTAATCAACATATCTTTTACACTTTTCCCTTGGAGAGCGCTCACAAAAAGACCAGGGAGGTACGGCTTAACAAATCTGACGTTCGCAGCTTTTAGCAGCGCACTGATCTTGTCCGCAGTGACGTCGACATCATCGTCAGCCAACACCAGCGAAGTATACACGCAAGTTAATTCACCCTTTGACATAGTTGGAGATATGCTGAAGAAAGAAATTATTCAGGAAGCTGATAGCCCGTTCAATTCTCCTGTTCTGTTGGTGAGGAAGCTCGATGGGAAATCTCGATTTTGTGTCGACTTCAGGAGACTCAATGAGATTACAGTTAATAAAGCTGTAGCAGTCCCAGCCGTGACAGAAATTTTCGACAAGCTACAGAACGCCAAGATATTTACAATGCTAGATCTGCGGTGTGGATATTGGCAGGTTCCAATCAAGCAATCGGACCGAGACAAAACGGCGTTCACAGTGGGAGAAAAGCAATATCACTTCAAACGCATACCGTTCGGACTGTAAGGCGCCCCGTTCACGTTCAGACGACTGATGTTGAAGGTGTTAGAGGGACTGAACAATACTGTTGTCTACGGAGATGATATCGTCACTTACAGCACGAATGAGACGGAGCATAGCGGGCACGTTTCAGCGGCGTTGCAGAAGATTGAACAAGCCGGCCTACGAACCAATAGTTCAAAGTATCAACTGGCGAAACGAACGGTAATACTACTCGGTCACAAGGTCGGTCAGGAAAAAGTCCAACCAATTCCTGAGAAACTGCTTATGATCGAGGCCATTCCGGTGCCAACATCGAAGAGGACGTTGCGACAGTTTCTTGGTCGTTTCAGGTTCTATAGCCGTTTCATCAAGAACTTCAATGAGTTGGCCAGCCCATTATACGAAATTCTGAAGAAGGATTGCA
>LUCH01009163.1:20229-30869 GCA_013368495.1 Paragonimus heterotremus | reverse complement strand
TGTTTTTAGGTCACTTTATGCCTCTAGATTATTTCCCCACTACCATGTACCTCCTTTTCCAGGTGGACATCATAAATTTGCCAGATTTCATATACTGACTGCATTATTGGCATTTAGTTCCATTCATTGTTTCTTTACACTTACAAACCGTCCAGCACAATCGTTGCATACATATCAAGATCGTCTGTGTGCCCCACGCTCGTGTTAGGTTTCGAGATGCGTTCAGATTGGTATCGCCTTCAACGATCAACGGCTCATTCGACCACGTACTTAAGAATGATGTTACAGCTTGTAAGTGGGACAATATGGTTTGTACTTCTACTGAGGCACGTGTTTTCTCTACCGTTGTCATAGCCTGTAAAGCCTACTGTTGAGTGCAAACGTACACGAATCTAACAACAATGTTTCATCGACCAGCGCAGACCTTTCTCTATCCTATAACAACGTATGAACCTACGAATCTATAAGTGTGAGAAAGTGAGAAGGTGCAGTGGAAATTTTAGGTTAATGTTAGGTCACCAGCATCGGTAAGTTGGGGTGACAAGGACAAAAGCAATATACCATTTCCGATATACAGAGGCAGACGTGTACACTGGGTATGAACAGAACGACATGGCCATGCCCGACAATATCATCTATGTGCCGATTGTTCATCACTTTACACCTCATACATACGGTTCGATTCATGCTGTTGAAGGTGTCCCAGTTTGGATATGGGAGACGCGATAGTGATGAATGTCCAATACATGCAGGAATCCAAGGGAGTTTCGGCGGGCGTAGCCGTTCACATTGTTGAGGTATATTGTGGACAATCACGGCTGTTAGTGTGAAATCTTTCAACTTGGGCAAGTAATAAGACGTAATTAACATGAAACAAGTGTACGGAATACATACAATTTACTGCGTTTTATTGTTACTTGGTGTTTTGCATTAAACCACTGTCTACAGAAGAGGCGAATACGTATAACATGTTGATCATACAAATGCTAGGAGCCACCAGAGATGTATAGATTACAGAAAGTCGACTGTTAAATGCTTATCTGACTAAGCATTGAACAGTTTTGAAAATCAAGAGATCGACAAGTGCCTTTAATTTGTGAGAAAAGCTAGAGTTGCTTAAGCATGTTTGCGAAACAACTGATAAAGAGACACTGTTTCACATTGTCTTATAATCCGACACTCAATCCTAGAGGTGGTATACGCAACTAAATTACTAGTCGTAGTCGGTGTACTCAGTCTCCATTTCTAAGCACCATTAATTGTGTTGCTCTCAACAGTGGAACTCTCTCTCTACATTCTAGTGTATCGTTTATTTTGAAGAGCAATATAAACAGTTTCATTCAATGGAAGAAAAAACGGTGACACCAAAACTAAGCAACACATATGTAAAAAGGTGAGTGTGAAAACAAGATGTCTGTCAAATATGAGACTCTGCATAATTAACAACAGGGAAAAAATGACAAGTCCTATCAGAAGAATAGCAAGCGTTAAGGGGCCAGTCATCAAATGAAAAAGTATTTGCACCGTATACAACAAGCGGGTTCACAATTCAAAAGAAAATACGCTGAAAACAATAAAAAGAAAAATAGGTAAACGGTCAGTTTCACAAAATCAAAAAGCTCTTCAGGGCACAAAAGCGCTATCACAATCAAGGCATACGCATCGGGATAGAAAAATGTCCTTCATAATGAGATAACTATCAGAGAGGTGACAACCGTTTACGCCAGGTCCTCCGCATAAATGTGTTGTAGGTTTTTAGGGAACCTAGAGCAGTCAGTAAACATAAATCCGTGACTGCATATGATGGCAGCCTGAGTCGTAGAATAGCGTTACTTGAGGAGGGAAATATGATACCGCGAAAAGAGATGATCACAGGTAAATGAGAAACAGATTATGGAGAACCGATTGAATGGCGACATCATAAGAGTCAGTCTCATAATTCACAATCTTGTCTGTCCAGGCAAATTGACTCCGGTACTCGTCCACTATACTGACGTCAAGCACCACGGCAGCGCCGTCACGAACCACGATTACATCGGGTTTGATGAACGAGCACGCCGTTGGTACTCGCAACTCCTCGAATACTGTATAGCCCAAGTTGTGAAGTCGTTTCACCAGGTCTTTGGCCACACGGCTGTGACGAGCACAACGCACGTCATGGGTGATCCAGCACGATTGTAGAATATGAACAAGGCTTTCCGGTAGACCGTAGTTGCCACGGCAGAAAACTGAGTGGTCACTTCAGTCGCCTCGTGAATTTTGGACCTGAGTCCGCAACAGATTACATCGGAGCTGGATGGCACGAATAAGGATTCTGGAGAAGATGCGATCTGGATTAAACAACCAACGATTAGAGAGTGGAGAGGGTGACACTTCCTGAAGATCGCGGCCGTCAAGCGAATGGTAGATTTTATCCATCCACGTTGCAAGAGCTTCCTTCTTGTTCGTCACCACTACACCCTGAACGCGTATCGGGACGTTTACCTCCCTCCAGAGAGGGCCAAACGAATTATCTCTGACCACATTCCGCAAGACCGGACATTGACTGGAGAAGTGTCTTTCCACCCGATATTTGCGAGAGATTGGCATAATGGTAGAAAAACTCGAGATGCCCAAGCCGCCCAATCGAATTGGACTAAGAATTTAGTTGATTGGTGTGTCTTTATGGAGGCGGAGCCACTGCCGAACAAACTGGAAAATCGTACAATCCATAGATTTGTGCGTGTTACGGTGGACTGGGCTCAACGCTAATGAGTGATTCATTTTCGGGGTCGAATGCTGTCTCAAGAGTTCAAAACGTTGGTGTGGCTTCAAAGACGTTCTGGTAGTTTCATCCAGCATCGCACGAAGCTGCAGACGGTGAGTAGTGAAAGCTTTACCTATCCAGGCGAACGGGATACCATGATAGGTCACCGTGTCAGAGGCGCTTAGTGAGTGGATGATGTCCGGGTGGAAGTGGATAGACTCATCAGAAGCGGCATTTGTGTTACGTTTACTGTCACCGCGGATGACCATGAGCTCCGTCTTCTGTGTGTTGATTTTCAGTCCGGATAGTTCCAGGGCACTAGCGGCGGCTGCAAGCTTCTCGGAAGGACGCGTAGGATTCTCAACTAAAAGGAGCAGATAGTCGGTTTAGGCGAAACCACTAACCAATGTGTCGTAGAACTGGTAGCCAAGCTCCGGTCGAAATATTGCCAGCACCTCACCCATTGCCATGATGAATAGAAGCGGGGACAATGGGTCACCCTGGCGAACATCACGCTTGGACCGGAGAATGGAGCCATTGAGCGTGTGTGTGTCAAATCCTCTTCGTACAAAATACTGATGGTCTACTGTTAGGTAACAGACACCTTACTGTATGTCCGATGTCTGTCTTTTGTGACAGGTTGTTTGAGCTGTGATATTGGACGAATTTCTGCTATCTGTCCCGCAACACTTCAAAATGCATCCCCTACTTGCTCTTACCCTTGAGACTTAAGTAATATGTGGAACACATGACTGTCGGCCTCATTGTATGAATAATCTGTCTCAGTTTGAATTTCTGGATGTTTAATTTATGGTGTCCATTCTTGTACAGAAAATTGATGTCACTGTTTTCAATAGATTCTGAAAGCTCTGTTTTAAGGTCAGTGCTTTAAGTCTCTCACCAGTGCATATCAGTTAAGCTGGCAATCGCGTAAAGTATGTCAGGTTTACTTTGTAGGTACTGTACACCCGCGTGTCGTCAACAAGCCACATAAGTTATTTAGTGACTTAACTTCAGTGAACTACATATAAGATAACGGCTGTTTCGTTCACAAGCACATTTCGCGATGGATGGTGATGGTAGATGGACGAATTTCTTGTGCAAAGATTAACGCATCTTTGAGTTTCTCGATATACCATAGAAAAGTAACATATTTTAAGGGATCTATCCAGATAAACTGATTTTTCATCAGTCTCATTAGATAGAACACTGTCAGCAAATAGTACGGAGGATATGGAAACATCATGAAGTAGAGTTTAGTAAAAGGCATTCAAAGTGAAACTTACGGAATTGACGATTGGGTCAACGTGCTTGACCTTTGTGGCAAATTTAGGACTGAGATCGCTAGGAGCAACTGCCAGATGTCTCGTTTATTTGTAACTTCAAATACAATCATCCCTTATGTTCAGTGTAAATCGGAACGTTACGACTCAACACTACACTCCTACCTGATGTTTCAGGCTAACCTAAAGTTTCGAAGTATTAATCTACTTTGCATTTTTGAGTAGTATGATAACGAATGAAAATGTAAATTGACTGAAGGATTTCAAGTCTCTTATCACGAATTACTGAGTACTCTGCATGGCACTAAATTTCCATAGATAAATATAACTTTCACTTACGTCATTTGTACCTGTGTTTTTAATATGCTGATAACTGTTGAGCAGTGTCCTATCCGTACACTCTGGTGAGGGTGACAAGCTGAATAATACTATTCGTGTGTGGTAATCATTAAAATAACTCTAAGAAGACAGTGAACCAAAAGAACGGTGGGTTGTTCATGGGAGGTCCTCGCTGATACGTTTTTTCGACAGACTATTATACGTATTCGTTCGACAACGCACACTACAGTGGTGAGAACAACGAATTATCGAGCAAGACTTAGTTACTGTGTTTGACCATCGTGAGCATTATTCTAAACCCAGAGCCGGATCATCTAATATTTATTACAACTATCATAATTTTAGCAATAGTGATCGCAATTACACTTGATCGTGTGCACACTTATAGCAATCGAACACGTGAGACTGATAACTGGTCCTGTGCTAGCTCAGACGCAGGAGAACTAGAAGACTGAGAGCTTTGGATACAGCTGCAAGTTTATTCTGAATCACAAAAACGTTTAGACATAGTAATACATGTAACGATTGGTTAGACGGTATGAAAGAGTGCTGTAAAAATCACGGGTGTTTGAACCGCATAGGACTCTCCTGGTTTGCAGTCAGGGGATCAACAGCATTTTTTGTAAACACTTTAATGCATCTAAATGGTGCTTCGTCAGGAGCTGTTTTACTTGCGGTGCGTAGTTAAGGTACTGTTAGCATGAGTTCACCAACGTTGATTTAAGTCTTTCTTCATTTAAGGATGATGATGGAGTTAGGGCGGCTAATTGTTCGAACAAATTTTCAAATTAAACTTCTAAATCAAGCTGGCTAATCTTACGGCGTATAATGCTTTCCAGACCGGATAAATGAACGGAAGTTGTCTTGATGAGCAGGATTGATTAAGTTACCAAAATGAATGATATACTAGCTGATAGCTCAAAATTCATGAAGATGAATACGGAGAAAGACAAGACACCAGGTATAGAAAGGGCGATATCTAAAACGTTGCGTGGAATGAAAGAGAAGGGGATAATTGATTCGGTCACTTTCGAGCGCGTCCGCCCCACTGGAACAATAATCCCCAGGTTATACGGTCTGCCCAAAGTGCATAAAGCAGGCTTGCCTTTGAGACCTATCTTAGATATGTGCAACCCGCCTTAACATGCTCTGGCCAAATGGCTTGCCGGTCTGCTCGAACCTATCAGGTTGGAGCTAGCAAAACACAGTCTCCGGGATACCTTTCATTTCGTTGACGCAGTCCAAGGTCTGAACCTAAACAATCAGAGAATGTTCTCATTCGATCTTGCCCCATTATTTACGAACGTGCCTCTACAAGAGACACTTGACTATTTATGCGGTTACATTGAGCGTAACGACAAACAGGTGGGCATCCCAAAAGATGAATTGAGAGAACTGCTGTTGCTTTGTACGAGTAACGTTCAATTTCTGTTCAACAGTGCAATCTACCGACAGAAAGATGGAGTGGCAGTGGGCTCGCCTTTAGGTCCACTGTTAACCGACGTTTTCATGAGCAAACTCGAGACCAACCAATTAAGTGTGGTCATTGAACAATTTGCATTTTATAAACGCTATGTTGATGATATCTTTTGCATCGTGAACGATAATTCCAACATGGACAGAGTCACGGCAGCTTTTAACTCAGCCCACAGCAGTATTAAATTCACCCAGGAGTCGGACAACAACGGTCAAATGAATTTCTTGGATGTTGGCGTAGTAAGACGAGAAGATGGCTCAATCCAACGACATGTTTACAGAAAACAAACTTGGAGTGGCCAATACATTCACTTTGACAGTTTTGTTCCGCTAAATCAAAGGCGAAACCTCATACGATGTCTGACGGATAGGGCGTCAAAGATCTGCACCCCTGACACTTTACAAGCTGAGCTAGACTTTCTACAAGAAGTGTTCATGCAGAATGGCTACCCAATACGTTTCACTCAGAAGGCGATGCAGGCGGTAGAGTTGAAATTTAAGTCACCTTCTGCAAATAAGAAACTGGCGTTTATCAGTCTTCCTTTCAAGGGTGATCCCATGGCCGAAGTGATCTCGAGAAAGCTCAAAAAGTCAGTTGAAGCAACCTACCTTGCCGCTCAATTGTGCGTGAGTTTCCGTTCAACACCCATTATCATGTCACAACTCAAAAACAAACTCCCTTGTTCTACAACCAACTGTTGTGTGTACTCATTTGTTTGCTCGTGTCGAGCATCATACATTGGTCGTACTACAAGGCGATTGTCTGACAGAATGCGTGAACATCATCCTGCTTGGTTGAATAGTGGTGTGGTTAAGACGGTTACAAGTGCAATCGTTGTTCATTTGACTGACTCTAATCATTCTGTCAGTAAGAAAGACGCTTTTCAGATTGTTTACCGGGTGCCAAGGGATCGATCAAAGATGGTGAGATTCCGAATGTTGACCGTTGCCGAGGCCATTAGTATCCGATTTCGCAACCCTGACCTCTGTGCTCAGAAGAAGTTCGTGCGGACACTTAATCTACCCTGGCCCACAATCAGTCAAGCCCACGAATTGGAACAGTGATTGCGTAACTGATAACACTCGCTGCTCATAACCTCTACTGACCCTTTCTCTTACTCACCCCAGTTACTGTTTTCATATTTATTGTGTTGTAATTAGCCTGGTGATCAAACACAGAAAACAAGTCTTGTTCGCCACTTTGTCTTTCTCATGAGTTGCACACATATTCTCTCGTTTTCAGCAAAGTTGACGCACAGAGGCTTCTTTAAACGCCCAGTGACGGTTCGTATAGAGTAAAGATTGATAGTTCATTATTAATCGTAACGGCATTCATGGCACACATGAGCCAGTCTCCTATGTGGACTCTCCTGGACCACCTACCACTCGTCCGGAAGTGCTTTATTCATACGTACCTGATAATGTAATCCTACAAACTACAACGACAGCATTCTACAACCGCTGACGATTCGCGGTTCTTCCAGTCATCTCCATCTCAGACACTTTGTGAACGACCTCACAAACTTCCTCTTCGTTTTACAGACATCACGCAAGGAGGCTTTTATTTTTCTTTCTAGTCTCTCTTATTCTAATCACTGTTGTAGAGGGGGAGTACTGTGGCGTCCATACAGCATTTTTTCTTTCGTAATCTGTAAATTTTCCCACCTCTCACTTCTGCTTATTATACACGTATATACGACTAAAGCATGCAAATAAAAAAATTGGCTTTTTCTCAAAATGTGTTAGTCGTTTCCGTTTTCCGTCGTTAAGGTGTCCCTTTTGCATTAATATTTTGGAACTGAAGGCTGATGGGAGTTATCGTCCATTTCCGTCTATTTCCATGATTATGTCTCGACCACTATTTCTACAGTGGACCCTGCCTCCGGTTAGAATAGCAAGATAGATTATACCTATCAGAAGTGCCTTTATTCTGTGTGATGGAACTTAAAACTTAAGCACCTTTGAGAACTAATTCGAATCCATTTCTACTGTTTCAACTACGTCTTACTGTCTTCACTATTTAGGTGTACAGCTTACTGGATATAGGAACTGAGTCAGTGGTCTGGAGATCACGATCATGAACTCGTATATGATTGGCAATCGATCGAAATCCACTTCAAACCATCAAACTAGTTTGACTAGCTATTGGAATGTGGATGATTGGACTACCAAAATGTTGAATTACCGAAATGGCCTAGAAGTTGAATCGGCGCCATCAGCTGTTTGGAGATAACTGGTGCTTATCAAGTACGTCGTGCAGTAGAGAAGGTAGAAGCTGTCGCTAACAGTAAATTTACAGGTTATTTTAGCGCTTGACCTGTAGATGACCACTTAGTCGACGATTAGATAGTGCAGGTCTACGATGCAGATGACGTTATGGCTTCACGTCTAGCCAGGTTAAATGAGAGCTGAAAAAAAAATTTTTTAACTGATGCGCTAATTAGCCGTGAACAGTGCTGAACACAAGAAAGAATACTTATGGCAAAACTCAGGCAATTAACGCTGCCGCTCAGTTTGATAAACTGTAATCGACGAACTTGTAAAAATTCTGGACTAAGCATGTTAGTATTCTTCGTCATTGCACGAGAGCGGTCGGAACAGATTTATGTCTTCAGTGTTACTTGAAGCACCTACTGTATCAAGATAGTGTGAAAACTGTTCCATAGTTTAACTTGAAAGTGAACGCAAGGCTCAACAAATTTCCGAAAGAACGTCTTGAAAAGTTTCCTCTTCATGTTGCTAATTCCTCTTTTTTTAGGTTTTACTCGTTTTCTCTCTAACAACACAGTCCAGCCTATATATGAAAGAACGGCAGAACTAAACAATCAGGCATTCCACCCAACTTTGTCACTCCGCCTTAAAGGGTGCTCGGTCAGAACTGTCTCGGTGGTTACAATTCCAGTGTTCATTGCCATCCGGATGATTTTCTTGAGTTACCTCCTCAAACCTCATCAGCATCAATAATTATCTTTTATTCGTCCAGTATTCACATAGTTTCAATCAGAATACACACGGATAGTACGATACATTTGAGGTTTTACTACCCTTTTCATACATGTTTATTCGCAGGTTATATATTAATCCCATTCAATGAACAGTTATGCCATCAATTACAGTTTATAGAAAAGTCGTCTGTCTAGCGTTGTGAGCCAAGAACACGGATGACGCGAAGGTTGTTTATTTAGGAAACTAACATGAGTTAGGTGATCAAACAGGACAAGAAAAATACACTCATATGTATATGGCAATCGTCCCAGAAGGTCCCAGCTGCCACAAACTCTAATGGTTAACTTCTGTGCATAGCCCGAACTATCCCATGGCATACTGCACTATCATGTTAGTGTGATGTTTCTCCCCCTGTTTTACCTGCGGCTACTTTAACGGCAAACTCCATGCTGTCGCCCCACTACTGAATAGTGAATGTGTGAGTAGTATGGGACAATCGCTCGTTCTCATCACGCTAGTTGTTACTGTGGGTTAGCCAATGTGAGTTGATCGCTGGTCATGGGAGTCTAAATACAGAAACCAGCTGCTTTTGTAACATGGATTTTGAACATGTAGTCAATTGATGATTTCGACAACCTGTGAGAAGTAAAGCTATTGAATTATTCAAGATGATTGATCGGAACTTTGTCGACAAACACAGGTTACTAAGTTGAAGTATCTGTGTGGCTCGCGTCCATTAGGCGATCGAAAATCGCACAGAAAATTACAAAGTTTACACCTTAAGTATACGACGATTTCTGTCGGCAAAATTTCAATCTTTAATACAGATTTGTAGGTCATTCTGCTGATCACTACTTCCTCTGCCGAAACTCCAAACTGTCCTCACCCCAGAGAGAAAAAGACGTCGAATGTCGTGCAATAACAGTTGTGATTGATCAGTTATATTAAATCTAATGACATCCGTTCGGGTTATGCGAACTTGCAGATTAAAAAATGGAAATGTTGTATATGTAAGGTCGCCACGTATACTGATCTTAAAAATATATCAGGTTTCCGTTCACGCAAAAACTTAGCATGGGAGGCCTGACATAAATATGGAAATTCGTATTTCTGAGCAACAATAAGTTAACCCGCACACAAAATGTCAATAGGAACGTACTTAATGCGAACGTAGGCTCAGTGATTCGAACAACAAACCTGTTAGCGATCATCCGCATCTGATTCCACAGCGACTGAATCACGATCGATGGTAGTTCATTGCCGACAGACACCTTGATGCTTTCTAACATTAGGACGAACGACTGCTGGCATATCATCCTCTAGAATTTTTTCAGCTGACACTGGTTTGTATGCATTTCAGTGGAGGGCTTTCCTATCTGGAATGTATTGCCACCTGCAGAAGAATCGTGAACCGAAAACAAAAAAGCGACGCTATATTTCACATATGAAACCAAAAAGATAAGGCACATTAGCCAAACACCAACGTCAATCAAAAAAATAGGAGAAGAAGTAGAATATTAGACAGAAACATACCGAAAACTATAAAAAAAATAACCGAAAATCTGGGTTCTACATGGCAGAAGTACAGTGCCTCAAATCGAAAATTTTCATGCAGTTATCAGGATAATATCTAACGCAATTTCAGAACAAATTGTGAACATTTGGTAAGTTGATTTACCGGTTATGTTTCACTTCTCAAATAGAACATTGTTCACATTAGATTTTCTCTCTCAAAAGTGAAACACAACCGGTAAAAACAATCACGGAGTGTTGTGAAACTATCAATCCTCAATCGGTCTGAAGCTCATTCTAACAAATAATTTGAGTTCAGTGTTTGTTTTCAACTCACC
>LUCH01009163.1:0-17880 GCA_013368495.1 Paragonimus heterotremus | reverse complement strand
AATTGAATCAATCTACGGGCACTCAACAAACATTGCTGAAGATTGTAAACATGTAAACTTATTCGTTATCTCCGACGCGGGTGATTTGTTAGTTGGACCATTGGACTAAATGTGTACATTGTACTGGTGTACTTTCAGTTTGCCAGCACACTTATGTGTACAGACCGGTAGCCGATATGAGCACCCATAAAGATTACAGATCCGGCGTGTTGTGAATTTCTCTTCCTCTTTCAATATCGTCAAATGAGTTTAGTGTTTTAACGTATCATAACTGCATCTGGAATATGTCGTCAGTCACGGGAACAGTTAGCAACTGACAGTTCATCTTTCATCAGCTGATAACTATGCGGTAGGATACGCATAGCATCGCTCCTCAGTACAATACAGGTGGTACATGCAAACGATAGCCACTATTCACCTCACTCAATTATGCATATTATAAGCCACTATATCTTTTGGACTGCATCAGTATGTCAACAACGAGACCATTCAAATACATCGAATATAATGCAGATAGTTCACAACAAAGAAATGTTGTGAGGATCCGCTTTCGGTCATCCAATCGAGGAAGACGCTATGGAGTTGAAGAAATTTAGATTAACTACACAGTTATACAACGAAGCCATTCTGGACAAATGCGATGGTCTTAGATTTTTCCGATCAGCGTGCAAAATGTAGAGGTACACTTGTACAGAAATATCTGAATGAATCTGTTCCAGACCTGCTTGCTCTCACTTAGAAATTGCTATAACCTTCAACAACAAGGATCGACCTATTGGCTTCTGCTCACAGTGTATTTACAAACTCGCAGGTATTTGCGAGTGAAGTAATATAGATGGTAAGAGGAACGGAACATTTGGCTTTTCAATACAGAAATCGTTGCTATTAACTAACGGCAAGGTCACTGACCAGCGAACTCGGAAATTTCAATATATTGTTCACGATCAACTAGTAAGTCCTAACCAAACAACAACGGTTTTTATTTAAAAACAACAGCAATATCATGAAGGGTGTAGCATGTTAATTTTCCAGGATTTACTGCTAGTCATAACATGTGAGATATTTGCATGGATTTTACTGCACTCAACTGATTGTTTATTTGGGGACAACTTTTGTGCTGACCTGAATATTTGGGCGATGAAAATATTTTCAGCTGTAAATCAAAACAACTTTCCTAACAGGAGTGTTTACTAATCAGTCGACCATGCTGGTGAGTTGAAAACAAACACTGAACTCAAATTATTTGTTAGAATGAGCTTCAGACCGATTGAGGATTGATAGTTTCACAACACTCCGTGATTGTTTTTACCGGTTGTGTTTCACTTTTGAGAGAGAAAATCTAATGTGAACAATGTTCTATTTGAGAAGTGAAACATAACCGGTAAATCAACTTACTGAATGTTCACAATTTGTTCAGATAACTGATACCTGGATGAAAATTTTCGATTTGAGGCACTGTACTTCTGCACGTGGAACTCTGCTGTTTGATTGTTTCACGTTCGTCAATGAAATTGTATTATCTTGATAATATTCGCTGTGCTGCCGGCGCAGATTCAAAATGTTTTCGGGTTCCTGTTAACTTGCAGTCAATGATCATATCGCAATAATCTGTAGGTGTAGTTTACCATCTGATATTTAGGGGCACATTTTGCAAACTGTGTAGTTTATTACTTGATGCACATGCTATCTTTGAAACAGCGATCAGTCAGACTGTGACAATGTTCCTCCCTTTGGTGTGGGACACAAAGACGGTTCAGTGGTTTGAATTCTGTGACGTGTGTACTGTGCCGGCTTCTTCTAGATGAACAGATTGGAAAGTTTTCCTCATTGCTGTTGCATTAATTTTTACAGTCGCTTATGTTATCAGCCCTTGTTATCTTTCTCTCCATCAATTCGTGGCAACGATATACCAGAGGTTACGTCGACCCCTTCCTATTTTAGGTACCAGTATGACGCTTAGAATGTATACGTTTGTCAGCTACCATCGGAGCCCAACCAAATTGATGTTACGTACTTTCGGGCCGGACTTACTGGCCCTGTTGACCTTTACCTTGACCCCGCTATGCAGACAGTGAACTTTCGTTCTATCTAACACCCAGTAATTTCGGCTTGAATTCGTTTGATCCCATCTATCACTAACAAGTTTGACCGTTGACAATTTCACTTGCATAGCTAGCATCCACTCAGCTATCCTCATCGTCGTCTTGATTAAAGAAGTGTCGCCAGCCAACGAGGCAAACAGACCTTATTCCCATCAGTTATCTCAGAGTAGTACACCGTCAATCATTTCCAAAGTCAGACGCATTTGCACATTTTTGGAGCAAAAGTACGTTCAGTATCCGAGTGACCGTGGCCAGGTTGGTATTCACTACTCTCGCCTTTCCAAAAACGTGATCGAAACAAGTTATGGTTAGATAAGTCTAACTCTGAAATCCACTATCTGGCTTGATTTTAGTCATCTTAAAGTTGTTAACCCGAAGCCACTTCTATTTCAAGATTTTCGGACCAAAAGATAGGTTGTGAATAATACTTTTTGCTGAGAAGAACTTTAACACTAAATAGCTACCCCGAGGGAGATCACTGGGGATCATTACAAACTGAATTAATGCAAGTACACAAACCAGACGGCTCAAAAGTTGTTTGTCTTCCGCAGTTCAAACAGAACTACTTCGCGAACGTCAATACATTATTCTCTAGCTTGTATATCTTCATCTCCAAAGTTGCCCTTAGCTCAAAACACCAAATGACTAGGTCCCTGTTTTCATTAATAAAATTCGTCCAAATATTCTGGCCCCCACATTGAGTTGCGGTTGAAATGAACTCTTACGTAGACGGATGTGTACGATAACTATCTCAGCTTGTGAAAACCCCGTCCCGAAACTGTCTGAAAACTGTAAGCGGTAAAACCTCAAATTGGAGAGCCGGCTGTCTGATACACATTCCTGCCGTTGTGAAGCGCCTCACGAGTATAAGCCACTAACCGGTCCATTTACTCATTCAGAAGATTGTCACACCATCGAAAAGTCAGGCTACAGGCCTTTGTTTAAGTTACGTCAATCCGAACTAACCACTCAGTGTTGTGTACACAAAAATGGCTAAGATAACTCACCAACTTGCCATAATTTTACTGTGTAATATTTGGTATAAATGTGTGCGTGTTCACTCACATTGTGTTGGTCTGATATACGCAATCTGTAAGCCTTATATTTGAGACTGATGAGAGTGAACAAGAGAATGATGTGTAGCAACTTGTCTTCTTTCTGCCAGCATAAACTGCCTAAAGTGACCAGTTGTGCCAAACGGTATAGTTATGCTATAATTCGCTTGGTAATGGAGTAACAAAAAAAACGTAGTTGATACACTGCTTTCTTACGATTTACCTCCTTCGTAATTTAACAACCTTCAGTAACATAAAGAAGCCCAACTCCCCTTCGTTTATATGGGAACCACTTTGTAGTTATTTTCACATACAGTTATAATATGATGCCTATTCTTCATGAACAATTCTTTTTGAGGTGGATAGGCTGTATACCTACCAAGTATTATTGCCACCTCAGTACAATGTGTATTTATATCATATAGACTTAATCATATGTGACCAAAGCTCACTTAGATGTAACACTGGCTCATATCCTCCGACTATTCATAAGGTTCCTAAACTTATCAATTAGGAACAAGTTAGTGAACTGTATTGTGTGCTACACAATTATGAAACGAAAAGTGCACGCGCAATAAATGAGGGAGTAAATTTTTTCATCATGAACACTTTGAATATAATAGTGTGTCAAAACGTTCGGATGTGACCATACGGTTATGTCTATTGTGAGGTTACTGGCGTTGTGGTTGGTATATTAATCTAACACACGCGTGGACCAGGGTGTAAACTCTTGTCCGGACGAAGATATACATTACTAATCAGCTATAGTAGGAGCAAAGTCCGTATCTTGTGCTTCCTTTCGAAGTGGGTCAACCGAAAAGCTAATCAGAATGCGATGGTGGCAATCAAATGTTTATGGCATTCAGTGTAGGGTAAGCAAAGTCCCGAAACTTCCAATAAATAGTAAAACCGTAATCATCCTCCTCAATGAATTCGGTAACTGCAAAGTAACTAAGACGTCTTGACTAAGGGTAATCGATTAGATCGAACAGAACGATCCTGTTTATTCTTCATTGTAACTGATCGGGCAAACTGGAAACTGGTCGTACAAGGTTGTATTATAGTTCTTGATTATGATCATTCGGTTGTGCTTACTATGTGGTTACCGGCGTTATGGTTAACATGCCAGGACAGGGATGCAGAAAATTAACAAAGTGTGAAAAGAAGAAATTTGAAAAGTTGATAAAACCCAAGACTTCTGTTGAACTCAGTCAAAATTCATCACCAAAACTGATCTAATCTCCTAAGCTCTTTGTTATTAATAAGGATGGTGACAAGACGGAATTTCTGGGATTTTCCCTTAGGTACTTTTTGGGGGGTATTAGTATTGAATTTACTGTCATTTGAAGGCTAGATTAATTTCGAACAAGTTAAGCAAATGGTCTTAGTAGCTGAGACGTAGAAAAATGACACGGTGGTAGGTCCATTCAAATATCTGATCAGGATTGATTATTCGTTGATTGACCGTGCTTGCAAATAAAAACAGTTGTTCCATGACCCGTATTGACCTGACGAACAATCAGTTCGATGTCCAGAACACACCTGCTTGTTCTTACCTGGTCGATTTTTCGGGATCTATTTAGTTCAGTGGTGTTTTTGAATAGAATCTAAATAAAAAATATCCCTTCATAATGGACAATTAACTGAGATCTGTTGACCCGAAGATCAGTGAGTCCATCATCTAGAACACACCTGTTGGTTTACTAACTGACGGCAATTTTCAGGATCTATATAAAGACACCAGTCAGATCCTTTTTTCATAAACTACCTGAGTTCACCGAGTTGCAAGAATGTTCAGTCTAATCGTGCTTTTCGCGTCTGCAGCCTTTGTTCAAATTGCTGGTAAGTTGAAACAGATCGTACACTATTGTGTAGACAGTCTTGTTATCTATTATCGTGTGTGTTTGAAAGGAGAAACACATTGTGAGAGTTATCGATGGCTAGCGCGCAATTGCATAATGTAGGTAGAACGTCAAGCCCCACCTTTGGTTCAAAAGGTCCTTATTTACAATAATACTTGACACTTGGTTGCTCAACGGGTTGAATATCAGTGGGTTATGCGTAATTTTACGGTGTTACTAAAAACCTTGAAGTAACGCGTAAAGTATTAATGTAACCATCCAGAAAATGTTTCTAAGTAGAAGGTGGGTAACATTCGTACAACATCCGCTACAAACCAGTGGGGGTTTAGTTATGGCTGACACTGGTAACAAAAGGCGCATTTCCCTTGTACGGAACGGTATATGCTACGTAAACTCATTAAAAGCGAAGAGTATTTTTGGGTTCAGCTACTACGAGGTGTGGGAACTAACGTGATCGCATGGCTGATGTCATCGATACCATCAACGTTTTTAGCCTTGGGTAAACTATGAAATGATAGTGACTGTGGTGTTCATGACTTCTTATAGTGTTGATGAAACTCCACAAATAATAGTGACTTGACTAATGAGGTTGAAAACTCGACGAATGACATAGGCAATCCTCATTAGACAAACGTAGTGTTTACTGCGTATTAGTATACAGCATACTGGTTTCAATAGCAACCATTAGACGCTCAACAATGTCCGTCATGTGGTGTAGCAATCAGTCTCACACCATTTAGTGTGAAGAAACATGAGTTGGCTTTTAAGTTTAAGTGGAATGTGTGTATATCTGGAGAGGCCCATCAACAATGAAGTTTGAGAAGAAACTCTGTTAGTAAATGGAGCAAATTTCGAAATGTTACACCTTAACGAAAATACGACTATAGCTCTTGATATGATTTCATTGTCACCACTGGTAACATTTCGATTTTACAATAAACCATCTCTACAAATAACACTCACAAAAAAGTACATTGACCTATGCAGTAATAATGTGGCAAGAAGGTAAACACTGTACCAGATGCAAACATTAACTAGCGAACACTTGATATATATATATATATATATATGTATATATATATATATGTATATATATATATATATGTGCTGTGCATAATGTTTTTGAATTGATCCCCGAGGTTTATGTTAACCTCATCAACCTCATCATTCTTTTGACTGATATTTTAAGGGAAACGTCAAATTTTGTACTTCCGTTGAGAACGTTATTGTTCAAATCAGTTGTATAGCCAACCGGATCTAAGAAACACTGGAACCCAAATAGAATCTCTGTTAGCTGACCTTTCGTGCCAAGCAATGTACAGAATTACACTGCAGGTAAAATAAACTTGCCTTATAACAAATGCAGCATCTAGTTCATTATAAAAATTAGCAGATTTTACAGTTTACCGCCAGCACAACTGTCGCCGATTCGTTGATCACTTGCGACTTGTAAATAAACCATATCAACCGTTTTCAGATATTTTCATTAGATGCTGAACTTATTGTGATACTATCATAGCTGTACACAGAAAATCCACGTTAGCCTGTCAATGCTTGTGATAAAGGGACTTAACACCAGCAAAGCATAAACATAGACTAGGGCAGCAGTCATTCGCAGACAGACGTGTATCAAAGATGGCCTTGCAGAGGAACTGCATCTGGACGCGTCAACTCCACTATACAACTCTAAAGCGTTGATAGATAGACATAGTACCTCAAAGACAACTTCTAACCGGTTAGTCGCTATAGCAGGGAGACAGTGTCTACATGGAGCTGACAAAATGTATCGACAAACACAGCGATTAGTAAATTCGCTTGAAGGAATATCCAACGCAGATGAACTTCGAATATTTACCATATGTGCAGGTTATCCACCCCCCATTTATTGGAGATTTGTCAATTAGTGATTTAGTATGCAACTGCACAGAAAGTTTCACACAAAGTAACAATCAACGCCGGTTATTCAAAATAGAGGGGTATTTGACTAAATGCTACAGGAAAGAGGCAGTTTCACTGATACTTGAATTCGGGTGCATCGATATACTGTCTTGATCTGATGGAAATCCCAAGCGAAATAGTGATAAACGCAATAACAATACGAGAAAGCGTGACGAATTCTGATTTTTTGGCTTTCCAAACGATCATTACATGTGGGATGTATACATAAGTTTAAGTCATTTAGACGTTCGTTCTATGCTCTGTTCTAAGTATTTGCGAAGTAAACGACTATACAATGGTAGACCAGTATAAGTTCGTCAAAGAAATATCTACTCACCTTTTGTTCGAATAGATAGATGAAGTGTCGGGCCAAATAACTGATTTCATCATGTGGATTTCACTAACCGGTTTGTTGAACCATAAAACTTTTCAGGATCCATGTGAATCCAAACACCACCGTCATTTCCGAACTTGTTACAGTTTAGTTCGTGTTCATGCCGTCATGCTGTGCCTACTTGTGTATTTCACATTTGTTTTCTTTGTTCAAATTGCCAGTAAGTCATATCATACTCATACGGACTGAACGAAACATTAATGCAAAAATCCGCTGATATTTATGCGCGCATGCTTTCGAAACACTTACAAGACGATGGACATTTTATATCGGCATATGTCTTTTCTCATGCTGATAACCCCAACATTTCATATCATTTTCAGAGGGTCAGATAAAGTGCTACTCTGGAGCTTTCAGCGAGCCCCAAAACGCGGATGATCTGGCGACATATAGCAACTGCAAATTTTGCTCGGTAAGCCAAACATTTGCTACAGAACCATTAGTACTATTTTATAATTTCACATTTTCTACGAAGAATCCAATCGAAGTTAAGCAGATCTCGCGCAGCTTATACGAGCTGCTTTTGGATTTCCTCCACATGTATTATTGTAACCGATTTGAGGAGGTTTCTGTTGTTTGTTTTAATTGGTTTTTAATGATTGCAACGTATAGCGTTGCATGGGTTGGCTAATGCATACTTCGATATTATGAATTTGAGATGTTTATTTTGTGTACACAACCTGAAAGCCTTATCGTTATCTTTCGTCCCTCTGGTTTCTCGCTGCAGTATCGAGAGACCCAGTACAATGGAGAACTGATTGAAGTGTACTACGGCTGTGCTGACCAGTGTGAGGCCTATGATAAGAATGGCCAGAAGTTGGAATGTTGTGAAGAGGATCTTTGCAACGCAAAAGGAGGCTCTGGTGAGTGACTTTTCTGGATGTGCTTATTCACGTTATGAAGTTGTTTTTTCAGTTACAGACGTAAAAGATAATCTCGGTTGTGTTTTTGGCGCTCCATTCGTTTGCAGGTGGCGAAGCGCCTAAGAAAGAAAAGCCGTCTCGTGAAATGCCAATGCCACCTGAAGAAAAGCCCGACGATGAGATAATGCCTGAAAAAATACCATCTGAAGAGAAGCCTGCCGGCGAGATGCCGAGCGTAGAAAAGCCGCCCATGGATCAGCCTACTGAGAACGAGTCCTCAGGAGGTCCATCTGCAAGCAAACTACCGTCAATTAGTGATGTGGCAGACGAAGCTGCAGATGAGGATGAATACTAGTTGGATCGTGGTATCCTTCACTGAGCCTTCCGGCGAACTATGTGAGTCCTCGTTACTTCTAGGACCTTCATATGTAGGAATAAACTTGTGATTGTTCAAAAGTAATCTTTGTTAAATTCGTTGAAGTGTTTTTGCATTTACGTTTAAACAGCAGTGACGCCTTCGTCTTTACACAATTTTTCTTTCCGACCAACAGATCCGCATACGTCGAGTGGCTGTTTGTGTGCTCCAATAAAACTCTCATGATACACAACGCCTTTGGTTTCATTTCTCGGTATCAGGACAAACAAAGAACAAAGTTGCAACACACGAATATGTGGCTAGCTGACCAGTCTTACGAACACGATGGTCTGTGCTGCACATTCGAGAGACTGTTGGCATGGCAAAATTTAAGTATGGTGCATTTATTGGAAAAATAATCCGGTACTTGGCAAACTAAAAACGGTTGTTCCCCTTGTTGCAACCGGAGACGCATACAACTGACCAACCATCGGGTTGGAAGTGGGTGGTTTCACACCGAATAGCACACTTGTCTAATACTCGGGAGGGTCAGAATTTGAAGTCGTGTTCAACCGATGATCTCAAGTTGATGCTTCACTCGGGTCAGACGCATTTGTTAAAGATGGATCAGTTCATACTTGAAGCTAAACGCGAGTCAATTCAATTTCTACGTATCCAAATTGTCAGTGTCTTCTTAACAAAGTTGTTAAGTTTCAACTAATCTAATTGTTTCGCGGCAGTATTTTGCGGGTCATATATTGAATGCAGTAGAGGGTCTTAACTGCCTTCTCCATGAAAACTCTTCGTAGTGGAATTGGTCGCTATCTATACCATAAAGGATCACGTAAACTCTTGTAAGTATATGTGTCTATACATAACGGTGGGAGATTCATACTGGGGATGGTCATAAACGTACATGTAAACTTCATAGACTCAGAGAGGATGAAATGTAGGAAAAGCTATTAACCGACAATTTCGTCAGTGTTGAACAAAACCCGAAAAAAATATCTGATATATATATATATATATGCACTGTTGATGAACTGTAGTATTTGGTTAAGACGGTAGACAAATAACTCGAATGTTAAAGGTGAACGAATGTCCACAAGCGTTTCGAGGCAAGCATACCTTAGCTAAATAGTTGATCTGTTTGCATAACCCGTCCACTTTGAAACCAGAAGAACGACCATAAAATCCATTATCTTAACTTTGGTCAGATGATGACCTGGTTTGTGCAGGATTTTGTGGATGAGAGTTGGACCACTTCTCACATATCTGTAATATACCTGGGACTCATCTGTCGTCTGAAGACCATCAGAAGAGAGGACTGTTCTGAGCTAAGTAACTATTGTAAAGAACAGACTTTAGCATATTTCACACGGAGAGAAATCTTAGTTGAGATGAGAAAGGTGGATATAAACCCTGTTTACTTGTGCAGGTGAATGACGGAGTTAAACCTGGTGAAGTATGCATCATGGTGATAAGTTCCACTACGTCTGGGTTACTTACTGATATGTCGTTTGTGTTTTGTTTCAAACAATTTAGAGAGTGAGCATCCTGTTGCAAACTCCCTCTTGCAACCCTAAACAACGAACTGGTTTCGACTTTTTCATTTTGCTGTCCTATATCATTAAGTAAACACGAAACATGAACATTTGGTGAGGTAATACAACAAAGTTGGCTGCAAACTAATAATGAGCTTTGAAGCCGTTTGAACGAGATCCACAGTTTCTCCAGACGTGTAATTTGTTTACTAGCCTATCATCTGTTCCCAGTTGTCTACTTTTGTCTTCTCATTTTTGTAACGTTCCAGACAGTTTCTGTAACCATTGGTTCGTTGAGGTCAGCTATCGTTGACTGTTTACCAGGTACTGTGATCAGTGAACATGCTGGGATAGACCAATGTAATGACCAATGTAATGAAGCTACTTCATGTCAATCTTATATTCTGATACTTGCTGTGCAAGTGATTTTATTATGTTGGTACACACAGCACTGTTCTTAAGACCGGTAACTGACTCTCGGTCAAAGCACTTGTTTTGATGATTGCCGTGTAACTCAAGTGAGCAAGATAGAGACACATCTCTACGAGTTTATCCTCAAATGAACTTACTACCTCTATGGATTGATGAAAACCAAGTTGGACCATTCCGTTGATTAGTCAGCCTATTTTTCTACTGTTTCATCAGTTTACATCCAGCCCAGATTCTACTTGTCTTCAGCTAATCGTGAACCGGTAGCTAACATTCAGTGACTGCATTCAACAAGGCAGGAAATTCGTAGAGCGATTGGCATCTTTTCCCAAAAATAGTATGGCTTCCATAGTCACGCTCTAACTTAAGCATATTCAATCGGAAGGTTAAAGACGTAGTTATGAACTGTTTGGCCTGTGACCTGAAATAAAGTGCACAACGTGTAGATACTGAGAAGGTGTAGAATAATACAGCGGTTCAATGATTCAAACTTAATAAGATGTATCCAACTCTATATTGTAATGAAATTAGTAATAGTTAGGACATGCAAGTTTCCAGGAACTGGTATACACGTGCTATACTGAAACCCTCACTGGAAAGAACTGTGGCATATTCACCGGTATCGCACCCTTGGGGTCTGTTTGTTATCATAAATCAGCAGGCTTGGCCAACGACAGGTTGATGTCTAAGCTTCAAAGATTTTGTGGTAGTATGGGTTAATTGTCCGGCAGGACAACGTCATTAGTGCGCACCAGCTCTAGTAGATGTGGATTCCCGTCTTTTCCCTGATGTACACTGTTCACCGATTGCTCAGGCACATCTCTCGACCTCACGGATATACAGCTGATGTGCTGGGGATGACCACTTTAGTACACTGCATAGTTCAGTGACAGGAAGACAACGGCTGACAAAGCACTGTTTTATTGCACATTGTCAAGCCAGCGGTTAGTTGTACAACGACGTATTGTTCAATGTTATACTGCCTAGCCAAATCAATGGGTGTTGTACAGTAGTGATCATGACATGTACGTTTTCCAACAGATTTTCCCTGTTTACCAGTGACAGGCAGTAGCCTCACCCAAGTAACACTTCTGTTCCCGACTGTATCCATGCCTTTTGATGTTCGCTTATGATGAGCTATCTGAATGAATGATCGTAAAAGAAACTCGGATTGTGATAACCCAGGCTAATAGTGCATAACAAGAAAAACGTTATTCTTCAAATAGATTTGTACTGTCATCAATAAAAGTTGCGTTCCCTGGTGTCCGAATGCAAGTGAACCGACAGGAACTCTAAGAAAGTAGTTGAGTCTAAGTAACACCTAGAAATTTAAGATGTACATGAAGACGTTAGTGTTTACAGTAGTTCATCTTTGCCTCATTTGTGCAGTGAATCAGAGAACAACAATGGTCAGTAAGGCAAGTTAAATTTATTGATGTTATCAGCAAGTTAGTTCAGGTTGGCGTTGTATCGAGTTTATTTACGTCATCAGTGAAGTGTTCCGGACTAAATGTCAATATATACCTTTGGATAGAAAATGAGAGTTCAAAATACAGTTGAACCTGCCTCTGTGAAAGGTACCAACGCTGAAGTTTAACCTCCGAGGGTCTGACTTACGGCTGTTTATCGTAGACAGTTAGCTCAGATCTGTTAAGTTTATCCTGGTTTTTAACCTGTTAACAAAGGCCTGTATAGATACTTTCCTCCAGTGAAACATGGCTGTTTGCCTACACTAATTTGGTCAAACTTTTCCACTATACTGTCTCTTCGATCGCACTCTAGTGTGCGCAATGAAATACCTATCCTCTCGTACCGTGCCAAGTCCGTTTGAGACTCAGCACTACAGTTCGGGATGAAGTGGGAACACAACGTACCACATGACGCGCACACGAACACTATTGCAGTCATACGTTTCTGTATTAGCTGGTCATAGCGGCCCAAACCAAAGGACACCTGCGCATAACACTCAGCATACGCGGCCCGAACCCCACGGATTGCAGTTCAACCTACATAATCAATATCTAGTGTTAATTCGGAGAATGGAGACCAGGAGGGGTGGAGGTAGATCCATATGTTGCTATCCGGATGGTAGGCTAGTACAAAACGGAAACCCTTGCACTTCTGAAAGGAATTGTCAGACCTGAGCTAGGGATAAAAATAGTAAAGATGCAAGGCAAGGACTACTTCAGTATAGGAGTGTACGGAAGTGCAAACTGGTATATACTACCTAGAGTTAGAGGCACAAAATTAATCTTGAACTGAGAATCGACGAAGATAATCAGCATGCTTAACACGAAGGAGGATGGAGAAAAGAAAAGACAGCTAAGCATCTTACTTCAGGTTTATAGAAAGGAGGGAGGGTAGATTAATAATTGACATGGATCGTCGGTTTTTATGAACGAAAATGTACTTAGTTAAGTTACCTATAACTAATCTACCTGTTGCATCTTCGCTGACGGTTTGTCGTGAGTACGTCGATTAGTGCCTTCGCAGCAACGATCGTCGCAACGCCATACCATCTTGCGATTCGAACCTCCGGCAGTTGTGACTTTCTAGAGTACCACAAGCCCGAATTCAGAGCCGCGCAGCTGTTCGGACGTCTGTGCGAGTCGTATTGCTCGATTTCGTTTGATGCAACGCTGTTTCTTCTCGTGATCTACGTCTGATATTGTAACGCAAAATACGTACTAGGATAATGTCCTTGGACGACGGGTTCTGAACAGTAAGATGTTGTATACCTCTCTTTTGCTTTTCGAGAGACAGCTGCTATGGAGTCCGTTCCTCAACCATTCTACAGACGATGCTGAATGAGCAGCGGCATCGGTTCACTCTTGTCCGTTTCTGCCTGGTTGAAATACCCGAGTATTTGAAAGTATAGCCAACCGTCGAGTAACCAAGATAAATCTTAAACACTGTAGATAGAAGGGGCTCATATAAACTGCATTCCGTTGGTACAATCTCCAGCTAATATTGCCGCACAGCGAAGCGGACAACGCCATTGAGTGTTGGAAAAAGGTTTATTTTTTAATACTACCCTTTGGGACACAAGTTTCCGTCTCCGATTCCATGGGCAGAACGTTCAAAAGTTTGCGACCCTAACGGTAGAAGTCTGCGTAGCAGTCTACAAAGTTTCCGTTGTTACGGAATCCATCTGTGGGTACAACAACTTGCCCGAATAAAACTGAAGGAAAGAACATGTCATACTTGTGTGAAAGTTCGAACCAAATTTGGGTGTCGCGGCTGCAAAGCTGTGGCCGGTCGCCACATTTTTTCCTTTTTGTGAGCAACTGGAACACCGTCATCTGAGAGGACTAGCACCTGAAAGATAGAGCCAAATGGCAGTCTTGGAACTCCAACGCGTGTACTATTTAGCAAGTAACCATCCGTGCAATGGTCTAGTTGAACACTCTACGGCGAGTTCCGCACAGCATTTACTGATACCATAATCACATATGAAGTGAACAGATTTGGAGCCGTGTATCACATTGGTGACAATTTCAAAATCGTCAGAGTTCCATCAGCAAAATTAGGGTTTCGCATTTCATACTTGCATTCAGCATTTTTCTTTAGCCGAAAAACTTCCTTGGACATCCACGCACCGTTCATAAAGCTTCGCGGCTCATGAAAGTAAACACCGTGTTAGACTTTACAAGGAGACCATACGGTGGTTGGTCGCATTCACGGCAGCTTTGCAGGAGGTGGTGAGCGGCCAATAACATGTCTGTTTTACCACGGCTCACCCAGAACCCACGCTGGTCTCCAAAAACTAAACACTAAGTTGGGTGAGAGGAAATCATGCAAGAATCTTCTCAGAGCATCTCAAATAACTCATTTTCTGATAAATATCAGTGCTTAGCTTTAAAAAAGGCCCAACAAAGGCACTCTTGTATTCCTGATGAACTGGTTTCCGCTTCTTAATGAAGTGGAACAACTGGTGCAGGATGCGATTCAAACCTAGGAAGCTATGCTCCACAAGTTCCCCTGGAGAGTCACTTTCTTATGTAGCTTTTCTGTTTCGCAGTTGTGCGATTGTTTTTTGTATGCTTGCTAAACCCTAGTCAAGTCACAGGTTGTCGCTGCAGGCAGTTCGCCGTTAGGCGACCAGTGGTATCTGGCCGAATCACGTGGTTATCAAAGGGTTGACCCCAGGTTTGTGTGGTGTTTTCTAGTTGTGTGCACAAAACACCAAATGCGTCGTACCCTAATGTTCAACCAGGCTGAAACGTTGGTTCGAAAATCACGTAAAGCGAATCGTAAAGTTCCTTGTGTTGTTTACGGCCAGCACAGCCATGCATCAGCCCATTGATTTTTTCACTAGCCATCTTCGACTATGGGAAGCCCTTCGACGAAATGATATTCACCGCCTTGGAATATCCTCTGCTATTCTTCATTGCTAATGTTCACTGTGGGAATTGTAGAGGACCCATTCTGCTCTTGTACTAAGCTCGAGAAAATTGCATCGTCATCACTCGAACAGTCTGAGCGTTTCCGATACTGAATACCATTTATAGTGGTGGTTGTTGCCGCAACTTGCTCTTACAACTGGATTAGCAGACTTTCAGGGAGGATAGGTTTAGAAACGCCTTTGAGATGAAAATTACTGCACGTTAAAGTGCCATCATCGTCTATGGTTTATTAGGTTTTTCGAGCGAGAAGTCTCCATTTGCTGTGTGAAAATGCAGAACCAAACTGTGGAGAATGGCCGTCATCTAAGACGCTCATTCTCCTCGCAGAAAGTCAAATTACCGCGGGCCATGGGGAATAAAGGAGCGGGACGATTAAATAGGACCTGCTGAGAGCACTGTGTGGTCAAGGAGCCAATAGAAATGAGAAGGAAGTCAGACGGCTTAGCTACGACTACTAGGCGAACTATGTTCAGATGTGGACGACGCTGTTCAGTAATCAATATTGAATTAAAAAAGGCTGCCAGTGATTTAAGTCGGAAATGAGCTACGTCGATGAGTGTGAAGCGATCGAGTTGGGAAACATATCCTCCCATGAAACAGATTATTCTGGTGACTTCAGCTTCAGAGATTAAAGAGACGAGGTTACGGTCACGTGGGGTGGCACTCCTTAGAGGACGGTTGTCATAGACCTCGGAGCAACCACGTACCGTGCTCTAGTAGACATAAATTCGGAAAACGTGTTTGTTGTCAGCAAAGTCGTCTCTCCATCCGCCGTCAAGTATCACCTCTGTTGTTTTGTCCTTCCTTTGCCTATTAAAGTTTTGTACTTGTCCAAACTGGATTGGAAGTATGTGGTGGCTGCTGCTGCTAATCATGATGTTGTGGCACTATCGTCTGCTTGATCCTCCTGTGGTTGGAAAGTCTTTTCTGCGTATTTGGTTGACGATCTTTTTCGGGATGGGAACAGGTTATTCGTTTTATAAGAATGCTGACAAACAGACGAATAATAATTGAAGTGGGTCACTTTCGGGTCAGTACCAGTGCTGATCTACAGCTGCTTTAGGGAATTTAACTTCGTCAGCTTTATTTTCTAACGAAGTCAACTAACAACGAGCCCTTCAGTTATCCACGTCAAGAACCGCAGTTGTTGGTTTTTCTAAGACCGCCCTTGCGTGAAGAACGACAGCTATAACTGTTTCAGCAGTTTACGGAGAGAGGTACATAGTACTCGGATATCCATGACGTGAGATCCCCAGGTTCAATTTTTGTGTGATAGACGTGCGTGAAGTGCAGTCTGTGAATTGTAATTCTGTGTGTAGATCATCGAATGTTATTGATGGTTGATTAAATGAACTAGTCTCTAGTCGAAGAGTTTCATTTTAACTACTCAATAGATCCGGGCTCAAAGAGGTAAGTGGGCGTAATCGCGATCAGTGCTTAAGTGTGATGACATGTTTTGGGTCAACAATTGAGCTTCGTTTAAAAAGCTACCCAGCAAAGGCGGCTGGTTATCTAGTCGCATGCAAGAATCTTAGTTCTCCTGCTGCTCACTAGAGTCATTGGTTAATAGTTCGTGATGTGAGAGAGAAATTCACAATTACACAATGCAGTCCAAGTACCGCGGCTGCGGTGATCGGATTGACAGTACTGACTCACAGTTTGGTAGGTTCGGATATGACGCACAAATCTGTTTGCCAGAATGCTGATGTATGAAAAAACAGTTAGGACATTGCTGTGGGATATCCTGAGGGTCGGTCAACCAGAGCAAAATGAAGTAATACCTCATAGGTTATGTCAACTGTGGGTTTGACGCCGGTGCATTTTTCCAGATTTGGGGGGGAAGGAGAATGCCAGAGCAACGAGGAACGCCTTGATACGATGAGTTTATATCCCGCAAAAATTCCATTCGCATTGTAGGAGAGAAAACATGGTGAAAACTAGCTTTCGATAACTCATCATCAAGTCAGTACAGTTATATAGACTCGGCATAATCGAAACAGTGTGTGTACAAGATATAACCCGGAACATGATTGTACTTAAGCCATGCAATCATACTACCACCGTGGAAAATGGCCGTTTTCATTTGCCTTCATCTGAAGAGTGATATTGCAACAAAAATACTTAACAGTTGACTCTATCGGACTCGTAGGTGCACATTTTCGGCGGTAATGTTAAGTAGTTGGTTTCTCGCATATCTCTGCTGACTTTGAGCTTGAAAGACAAACTCCCTCTCCTTGACCAATCCATTATTGTGTACTCATTTTCCTCATGTTGTACAGCAGAATATGTAGGTCGCATGACCAGGGATCAAAGAACACAATGCAACGTGCCTCGAGACAGGTTCTACCAAATCCATCAACACTGCAGTCGTCGCACATCTGGTAGATACTCATCATTGGGTTGACCTGAATCAGGCGTTCCCTGTTGAATACAAAATCCCATCGAGCTACCCCAAACTAGTCAGACAACGTATGTTGACTACTGCTGAAGCGACCGTCATTCGGGTACGAAATTCGACTTTGTGTCTACACAAAAACTTCACGTAAGCCCTGCGGTTGACATGGCTAAATGTCACACTACCAGTCTGTATGCCTGTCTAAACTCCAATAAATAACTTTATGATGTAATGGTGAGGAAACTCCAAACCGCCTATTATTACCACTGGTGATTGGCTCTCTGAGTGACTGTACTATAGAAGGTTAGATACTTTTCAACGTTCCACAAAACAGAATGATACTCTGCCCAAACCGGTTTGTCTTGCGTACACACTGTTTTGATTTTCCTGAGTTTGTATCCGTTACTGTCAAACCGTTGGACTCTAGGCACTACTATCCCTAGTGCAGTGGAGTTCAGCGATCGTAATATACTATTGATACCGCGGCTATTCAGTAGCAGGCATATTTTTGGACAACGTACAAGCCAAAAGAAGACT
>LUCH01009161.1:2864-13123 GCA_013368495.1 Paragonimus heterotremus | reverse complement strand
TTACTTGGGAACTATAAGACAGATTGCATCAATTGGATACTTCATTCCGTGTGGTGGAACTCTAAACGACGCACCTTCACGTACTACTGTGAGTCGGTTGCTTTCATTTGTTGTCACTTTTGATTTCGTATTCACATCTGAATTGTATATAGCGTTTAGATCCACTACAGAACACAGGGCTGGCGACTTTGGAAGTGTAATTTGTTGTGTTAATTAAACCGACTCACATGATTTAAACGAGTGTGAATTCGAAGAAGGTGAAAAATGTGAGAAACAATGAGAATTATGCTGTACAAATTGCTGCACAAAACGCTACAGGAATACCGGGGTTGTGTACTGACGTGTCGTTGTATCTGGTGCGAAACACAATAGTTACTCAGTGGTATGTGAAGTCCCGATCACTTTTCAGATCATTGGATAAGTCTTACAGTGCCTCATTCATTAGTTGCGAAATAATTAACTGAGGAGAGATTGATTATAAGCCACAGAATTCCTCCCAGCACTTAGGCTATGCCATACCGTTTTCAAGTTACATCAAACTGTTTGTCTGCCAGTAATTGAGCCGTCACGGAGATGTGTAGAAATGACTCGCACTTTTCATCCTGCTTCTCCATCATTCCATCCAGTGAAGAGATAGAAAACAACTCTTTATTCGCAGGCATTAAATTTACAGCTACTGCGTGGTTGCTGGGCCGAACCGTATATGCGTGCACTTCATTAGTCGTGGGAGTTGATCATGGATTCGAGTTAATTCATTGCATTCCCTGTTGCCCAGTTTAAGAATGACACATTATCCTCTTAACTCCAGTCGGTGATCTCACGATTAGTACTTCTGCTGAAGTTGAAACCACAAAAGCAAATGAACTTGCTGAAGGGTATTTTTATTGGTGAAGTTAACAACACAATCAGCGTATCTCCTTTCAAGGCGCTCAGGCAAGCTGAACATTACTCACAGGCGAATGTGATTGACTGTTTGTACGTAATAATTCACTCTTGCCTAATATGAGATCAGTGACACAGTGTCCATCACTGTTGTCTTATGAAGGCGCGGCTGGAATTCACCCGTCGATAAGTTATCCTAGAGTTTTCGTGCTATTCAGATCCATTGGTTGGATACTCGATGTAGTAGTTGATAGTGGAAATCTCAAATATATGTTTAAAAATCCGCAAGGAGTATGGGGAGAGCGATTGACCACAACATGTTTGTCTTTCACCATCGATGGAGTAATACAGTATTCTAATCACTTAACTACTCCATGGCTATGTTTGATGTCGTACGCGGGTTTCTGCTAATTTTGTACACAACTTAAATTTATGAGAGATTTTCCTGATCTATTTTAACATGGAAGCATGATACTACTGCTCTGAGCTCCTGAATCCGTAAATAGGTATCCAAAAACTCATACAACTTAGGTTCTAATCAAATTTTACGCCTTTAATTGTATCTGCCTTCTAGCACTGGGCTTTTTAATAGCACGACCTTATGAAAAAAGCTTGAAATGTTGATACAATGAAACTAAGGAAGGTAAAAGTTCTGAAAGATGACTTTTAGACTGATTACGTTTTGTCTGATGGCCAGATTAAAATGATAGAAATGATAGAAAACGGTTCTGTTCTAGCCAGTATGGAATAAGTATCAATTCGGGCCAGCCAATCAGGAGTCCGATTAAGCGGCTTCCATTTCGGTTTTGGCAAAGTGTACGGGTGTATTGTGGCAAAAGCCAAGTTTGGTTTTAAGCGTCGTATTATAGCCCTGATAGACGCCATAGGATTACCGGGTTTGAAACACGGGATATATCACCTGTGCTTTCCTAGTGTGCGTTGCCTGGTAAGGATTTTTACTTTAATGAACACTGCACATAATTGTTCATCGCGTCTCATCCTGCACACAAGACAGTTAGTCTACTCAAAGACTAATGTAGAACAGTAGGATGTTATAACCTAAAGCTTTTTAAAGCCAACATTTGACGGTAGAGTATGACTGAGTATACTGTGTAAGTGCGACTCGACCATGAAGATCGCTCGAGGTAGAAGTCTTCTTATCACGAAATTCAATCAGACTATACGTAGAGTCGCCATTTTCATGGAGAAGGTTGTCTGCTATCCCCGTCCATTGTTCCTATAGGTACTCATGAAATTGCCAAACAATGCATGTTAGCGTGATAAAATATTCCATTTCTGGCACACACACAGCATCCACTATAATGTAAATCAACAAATTCTCTACCGTCCAGTAACTTTTTTCAATGTACCAAAACACCGGTCGGCTAAAACTAACCCGGTCAATAAATTTACCCATAACAAACCACATTAAATGAAGATGTACCTGATTACGTTGACGAATTCGAATAGTTAATCAACATAGACTTCGTATGATTTCATTTCACGCACTCTCCGATTGGCCTTCTGATATTGTGTTTCCATTCTCACAACTTCTCTACGGCAAAACTGTGATAAATGAAACAATCGCATAATGCTCATCCGAACCTGGAACGTATGCGTAAGTGTCATATCGATTCCTATCCACAGCATTTGTTTCAATTGAATGAACTACATAATCTAACGTGCAGTCGAAATCAGCAAGCGCACAAATGTTGAATTTGAATTGTGCGATAGAGCGTGCTGTTGTGTTGTTGGCACCGTTTTAGTTTTCGTCTGGGTAAGTCGTGTGCATGGCTTGCCGGGCCTTTGGTTCATGCTCGTTTTTGTTGTTTCCTTTTACAGGACTGCTGCTGGAAGAACACCGTCCCCCGGTGTCTCCACGTTGCTCCACAACTGGTCTGGTCGGCTTGTATGTTATAATAACACGGTCGCTATTGGTGGATACCAGCATCAGACTTCCAGTTCACTAATCATTGTAACTGTTCAGTTAAACTGACCGAAACTAACATAATAGTAATATCATGCGAATAGCTAAGAGACAGTCCGACTGATTACGAAAAGAAGCTGGAAGGACCCTGCAGTAGAGTTTACTGGCTGAAATGTTGTAATGGACTAGGATGAAAATAATTAATGCCAAGGCTATTCTTAGCTTCGATGAACCAACTAAAGATGATGACCGCTTTACCTAGTGGATTCATGTCGCTGGTATGAGATATGTGAATATTTGAGCTAACCTTTAAAAAGCCTGTACCAAGAAACGGCTACACGGATACGTAAGCTGCCCACGGATGAAGAGTCGCTTCTCTACTCATCCGAAAAATGTCAGCATCCAGAGAATGTCAGAACCAGTCAATATCGTAAAATTGGTATTACTATCAGCTATTGAACGCATGGCAGGAAGTAACCCACAGACTTCAACTGGCAGTTAGCTTATAATCTCAATGTTACCTCAACCTCATCTGTATAAGATGTACTGAGAAGTGGAACACTGTATGTCACGTTCTTCGCCGGGGTAGTTATTGGTGGACTTAGCCTAAAAAAAGTTACAGAGAAAAATCAAACATCACCTTCTGAGATATTACTAGAATGTTTAAAGCCGTTTTAAATTTGCACAGCGGTGCCGATCGGAAGCATCAAATATAACGGACTGGCAAAATAACCCGTTGCAAACCACGACTTCAAACTCAACTTATTAGAGATATAACCTTCACGAGGAAATCAAAACCGGCCTAAATTCCTCCAGTAGCTGTGTAAAAGAACATACAGAACAATTTTCTGGCATGTCAGAACAGTTCATTGTCTAAAAGGTAGTCAGGAATCATTAGCCCCTCTTCCGAAAACATGCAGACCATGCTGGACAGGTTGAACGACCGGGATGGTTTGTATGGAATGCACTTCGCACCTTCAAAGTGCAAAGTGCTGCTTCAAGACTGGGGCATTTCTACTCCTACTTTTTTCATTGCAGGTAACCTGCTTGAGACTATGAGCAGTTTCACATACTTGGGTAGCACTATCTCCTCAGCCCGTTGTGATATTGCTGATGAGATATCAGCGAGGATTGCAAAGGCACAAGTTGCCTTTGCCAAACTGCGTCATTTGTGGTGTCGAAAAGACATCCGGTTGACGTTGAAAGGAAAGGTGTTTAATGCCTGTGTGCGCTCCATTTTGCCTTATGATTCGGAAACGTGGCCTGTTCACAAAGAAGATATCAACAGACTTGCTGTGTTTGACCATCGTTGTCTCCGTCAATTGGCCCGTATTAAGTGGACTGATTACGTGAGCAATGTAGCCGTTCGCCGGCGCGTATTCTAGAATGCTCGGGATGCGCGATCAATTGGTTAACTAATTACGTTGCATAGATTGAGATTGTTGGGTCATGTTCTCCGTATGCCAACTGAGCGTTTACCGTACCGGGCATTATATACTAAGACCACCAACAATTGGGTAAAACCACGTGGTGGTCAATCAACAACGTGGTCACGAAATATGAAGACCATGACTGCTCCACTGAGCAAGGTGAGTAGGAGTCGCCTGCCTGGATGGGGTCCTCGTGATCACTCAAACCGCTGGTTAGAGACGCTATCCGAGATGGCGGTGTGTCGCAGTCACTGACGTACCTGTATCCACACCATTTCTAGTTCTTCCACTCAGTCTTCTTTTAATAATTCTCAACCTTTTTAGTAACGTTTTCTTCTAAGATATTCTACTTCACTGTTGAGGTGAACAGCGGCCCGAGCCACAGTACCTTTTGGTCAGGCTCATGGCTACTATGATGACAATGATGATGAGATGACACGAAAGTAAGATTTGGTCAATTCTCTAAATGACTTTCTCACAGTGTTTTTCAGAACGCTCAAGTTTGTCTTTACGGTGATACAAGTAGCTAATAGAAAAGAAGCATATTGGTTCCAACAGTCTAGCGTGACGGCAAGTGTGAAATGACACCAACAGCTTATCGGGGCAAAACACAACATGGGAACGGCATGATGGGGCCGAAGTACCATGGGAAATCCTACAAACTGTGGTCAGTTTCGCTTCAGTCGTTAAATACATCATTGATAAATGGAGCTACTTTGTATCTATCAGCTGGTGCATAAGTGATCGGCACGACACACTTCAGATAAATATGGTGGTCTAACGTCATCTGATTGGGTCCAATGATGCATGCCAGTTTCTCCTTTTGAGCAACGGTCCGCCTCTGCTACACTTTTGACAACGGCCAATTGTCATCGATTGTAAATCACCACAAACGAACACTGAGACGATTAAGATAAATAGATGTAACCCAAGCGGAACATACGCCTCGTGGATGAAAACAGAACAAAGCTAATGAAATGTATGGACCCAGTCTACCAATCTAAGTCCGTTAGGATACCAGTGATTTGATGTGTAACAATAAGCCAAAAATAAATATGACCGTAGGCATGGATTGCTTGTTGAGGGAAAGGCACCTGAAGAGTATGTATTCATTCTATAAGTACTATACAGTCAGATCCCAGATGCACATAAAACACATTAGCAGTCCATTGCCAGCCATCGTGGTCAACAGTCGAGTTTGACGATGCTATCCTACCCCCACCAATCTTCCTCAACCTTGACATCATCCAAACACAATCAAACCAAGTTAATCCAACCAGCCTTAAATAATTACAATTTCACTCCGTTATAATTACAATACCTGTGTCAACAAGTAACCAACATCCTACCAGCATACACCCCACAATGCGCAATCTCATCACAAGTCTCGACAATCAACACATTTAAACCACAAAGCATCAAATTCCGATCAAATTTGCCATCGACGCTCTGCTCACTCCTGAGTGCATGTTGGCATAAGATGGGGACGGTGTTGGCAACAGGCCAGACAATCGATCTGTTCACTTGACCTTGAAGGCGCGGAGGTGGATTAGACACGCACGCGAGTCAGACACACTTCTAATTTTGCACTGCGACGCCGTCCATAAACTGGAGCGATGCGTCACAACTACGCTATGCATATTCCAACCCAGTTTTCAACCCAGTTTTCCGACATCGCGCTGCCGATTACCCGACTCCGTTTGGCCACACGCGCGCCATTCGACACCAGAGGTCTGAACGAAACGAATAAATGAATTGATGGTGTAGACATTGGGTAAGGTTGATGATCATTCTTTAGTCACAGTTTGTTATACACGTGTCATTCAGACTCAACCACATGTGGATGATATTCATGTTGTCCGATTGTCTCTACTGACGGCACAGTCATTGCCCCGTTAAGTCGAATGGACGACCTCACAGTAGGGTTTTCCTAGTCGAATTGAACATGCCGGATTCAGTTGACCTGTCGAGCGCTGCTTGATCATTGTACGCATTAGCAACTGGGAAACAAAATGAGAGTGAAAGAAGTAGACTGAATACCGGGAGAAGCCCTCGGTTGTCAATTGATTCATACTTGATATATTGTCCTAGTACGTCGTAAACAGTTGTGCTGTGCAGCCATATTGTGATACTGCAATCTGTGAATGCATCGTTACGTATTAAACTTGCGGAAAACTGTGACTGAGGGCTAGTCTTTGGTCAAATATAAAATGTAGTTCGCCTTTGATCGAAACTCTCAGAGATATCAGGCAGACTGCCGTTGGCCTAGCAGTAAGCACACAAAAACTGCGCACTAACCACATGAATGACGGATAGCGACAATTGATTTGACAACAAACCCGTTATATTATCAAAAATGAAGATGGGACCACTAATTCAGGATAACTGCACGAAGTGAATTTAATGTAAACTACAATTCGTTAGCTCAACGTTGGCTGAAACTGTTTCTCTAATAGCTCCTAAACCTTTTGGCGCACGTAACGGATTTTCGACAATATTTAACTTCGCGACACTGAGTATTTATTACACAAGGAAAGTTGGGGAAAATTTCATTGAAAAGCATAATGATAATTACATAGATAACTGTTTACATCCGAACGTTTGACGGACAATTCGTTAATCAGTTTCATCAAGGTTTACGAAATCGTGGTTGCCCAATGTAAATCACGCTGAAGATAAAGCATATTTCGTCCTTAAATACCGATTCGTTAGGAGACTTAAAAATCCTAATTCTCAAGAGTGTGTTGTGAAGGATAATGGCAAAGCTTGCTCAGCTTTATAGGGTGCTCCTGTTCTATATAGATCGGGATTGCTAACAATGAGCTATTCAGCGACTACATTTTTTGAACTGACTGTTCGCGTTTATCCCTTTGTATCTTATTGGTCTCCTACAGCTTCTTCGTTGAAAACCGGCTTCTCTTCAGGCGTGTTCCACCACTGACTGGATATGATCCAATTTGCCACAGCCGAAACACTTCGCTTTTCTTTGTGGACACGGATATCAGGAGTGATTGCGTCCACAAGATGTGCATTTCCCAAATTGTTGTAGAACTGAGTTCAGATTACTTCTTTCAGGAAACTGAACGAATGATCTTGGCGCACGGAAATCAGTACGTGGTTTGAATGTGTTATCTTGTTCCGGCCTTAGATTGTTGCCTTTAGAATAATTACATACGACGACCACAGTAGTCTTCGTAGTTTCTTTTTTATCCTCAGACTGTTCATATACTTTACGAATAATCTGGAACCTTCGATCATGATGCAAGGAAAGTTCCTGTTGCAACACTGGCAAGTTAATGCCAGCAATCGGTTGATTACGAGGCTGATCTTCCAACTGGATACCGTACTCATGCTCAGCTGCTTGTGTTCGCAACTGTAGAACGAAATCACGAAGCGATTGAGATTCTGACCGAATTAGCACATTTGAGTTGGCTCTTTCAATTGTTACAAAATTCACCGGTTTGAAGTGTTGAAGGGATATTTTCTAAAGCGTGGGATAGGAACAACTGATGGATGACTTCGGGAAAGCCAAGTTTTTGACAAGAGTGTAAGCTTTTATGCCGAGGAAATGTGGAAAGAAAGTGGCCTTCTTCTTCTCGTCCAAATCACATTTTGTGAAGCACTAAATATCAACCGCATCCAAATAAGCTTCCACTCCTCGAGCATTTGAATTAATGGACAATAGATCCAATTCAGCGATCACTGTAAATAGTGCGAAAGCTCGACGTCAAGTGTTGCCATTAGAATCGAACAATGTAGAATAATGATCACACATATAAGAATCGCAAAACACTTCGACACAACAACACAGGACATATATTGCTCAATCGTACGTATTAATTTATAGTGACCAGCGGTGGTGTGGCTTCTCTGAGGATCCCGGCTGCCACAATGTTTTCTCGCTCGTCTGTTCTATGCGCAAGATTCTGGGTAGGTCTGCTATAGTAGGCCTGATACGAACTCAGCGCCACTTGCCTCCGTCGTGCAACCGATTGCACAAAACGAATGCTTGCCAATCTCCTAACGACTCATTTACTATTTCATTCTTCAGGGTCGTTTAACCCGGACATTTTCTAGCATTGTTTAACGCATTCGACGGTTCCACTCACTTTTCGTTTGACGAGCTTTTGAATACTCCCGAATGGGTTGTAGCCTCTCTTGTGCTTCTTTACTTTCTCTTCTCGGTTGCTGCCGTTGGTCCCAGACTAGGCTAGAACTAACAGTTTATCACATTTCTGAAGATTACTTGAAATATACGGTTCGTTTCCAAACCCTACTGAGTTCTTTAGTTTGATATCTGTTGGGACTACGTTACGATTGATTTTTCGGGAAAGGCATATTAAATTGTTAGTGGACGAGGGTCTAGTGCCTACCCACTTATCAACTACAAATTGTACATGATATTGAAATGGTAAAACAACTGCATAACAGAAAAAGACAAAACACATCAATCGTGTTCATCACACTGAAGCGCGTTCTACTTGCAGGACGATTAATTCTTCTCGAACTGCTCTAATATCATTCCAGATTTACAAATCATTCACAGTGAACGGATTATTGATCGAGTGTATAGTTAGGAGATAGCCAGTCTCTGGGATGTGTGAATTCATTTGGTGTTCGAGGTTTTTCAGCTATTCGTGGGAAATGAGTGTGAAGTGGCATATACGGTTGCGAAAATGTATGCGGTCTATATGAATAATTACAGACGATGGATGAATTACGACTGGAACTTTTGTAATTTAGCCAATGATGGTTCAGAATTACCTGGAACCTTGCATTTGCCACGGGAATGTCGAGACCATCAATGTGGACAACAGTTCTTTTACGGCTTTTCCTGTCAGATTGAGTTCACTGAACTGTCTGAAATATTGGTCGAATCGTATGCAAGAAACATTATGTCAAATTATGGACAGTAAAACTGGAATCCGTCCAGTTTTATTCCGTAGTTGATACGACAACGAACTTCTCTATCGCAAGGTAAATAATGCTAGTTGCAACTGTTTTCTTCACCAAAAAATTGAAGATCTTCCGCGGTCGGCTCATCATTTCTGCGTGGATAAACAATCAGATTATATTACTCTTGAGTATTCGACCGGGTGCACGCATTCAAGTAACGTGGGGAAAATATAGGAAACAACACTGAAGTACACTCCGACACGAAATTGTGAACGAACTGGTACCAGCCGAATAAAGTAACCTAACGTAATTTTACAAAAAGCTACAGGCAAAAACAGGGTGTTCAAACGTGAAAAGTAGGCTTATTATGATTTAGGCTCAACCGGAATTAGTTGTATTATGGTCAACCCATGATCAAGTCACGAGACTAACACCACTCTGATTATATAGGTTGCATGCTGGGGTAGAAATGAATCGCACAACCGAGCCAAGCAGACCTGCTTCGGTTTGAATATTTACACCTTCAATGGACCACAATATTGTGACGGATATACAATCAACCTGCCAGTGAACATTTGGGCAACAGGAGAACGAGCGTGTTTGCACAAGTGTGCACACTGTTATGCAATCGGTCTTCCACTCCTCGGGATGTCCAACACAAATCACAAGCATTACTGCTCCAAACCATCGCAACCAAAAACAATCCACCAATTCACTTCACATGTGTCAACAATTGACCGGGTGGGACTCTCAAATCGGTGACTTAGGATCACTACGGTTAAACCACTCATTCGATCTCATGATTGCAATATATTACACCACGTGTACTGACTATTTGACGAGCAACAGTGCAGGATATAGTTTGCCCATATTAATTCGGATGACAGGGATTGCTCACATCTATCGCAAACTGTTCGATGGTTCATGAGTTGTATTCGATTGGTACTTCATCCCAAATTTCCTAAACTCTGGAAAAAAACGCCTTGTGTGCACACAACCAGATCATGCAGCACCGCATTTGTCGTAATCACTAGATTGTCTTCCGACTGACCACCATTAGGACTAAATACTGTCTATCTAACAACAACACTCACTGGCCTACGCATCGTTAAGATCACGATTAC
>LUCH01009158.1:0-11238 GCA_013368495.1 Paragonimus heterotremus | reverse complement strand
CGAACAATCTTTTCAATAATTTGTGAATCTGTTTAGTCTAACAATACAGTTTTTTACTATCCCCCGTTCGGTGAAAATTATCGTGATAACACGATTTGTTCGGGAACTATCGTATTTTTAGTTTGTCCATTTACACTCATCGATGCATGCTGGTTCCCAGCTCAGTGTTACTTTTTAAATGTTGAGACATTTACAGAGAAATGTGTGAACAGCCACGTGTTATCCATCGTGGACCGTGACGGCCAAAACACCTGGATGATGGTGTCTAACTACTTGATTTGGAATACGTATACACTCCCGTGCCAGTCATCCTGGCTGGTCTGTCGTGGCCGTTCTGTACCCCGACTAGCTCAGGAGGCCTATCTTTTGAGTAAGCCGTTTCGTTTGCACTCCGGATTTTTTATCCTTTGGAGACGATCCATATAGTGTCTCCAGTGATATTCAACATCTCCTTGACATAAATTATGTGCGGAAAACAACAGCCTTACAGGAATGGATATTGTGAGAAGGGACAGCTAAATTTGCCCAAACTGCTTCAGTTTGTAAATACTCCTAGCGTAATGCAAACTACTATGATACCACCCTATCATACAACCAGCCAGCTTTGACGGTTGATGATGTAACAAGGGTAACGCTAAAGACAGTAAGAAGACTGGCCTTCAAACAGAGTTTTATGTTATTCACTACGAAGACAACATGGTTACAGTCTAGTACATATTTATAGAATTTGTGATCAATAAGAAAGGGAGGTCGGATAACGAGCCTGTGCGCAAACGGAAGCGCGACGGTTAAGGAAACTAATTCACATACCTTCCTATAACCCTCGTGGTCTAGTGGATAAGTTCTCGGGCTACAATCTGCCACTTATTCACGGATCGTGGGTCCGATTCTCCAGCGTGCGTGGTGCTGATGAGACCCAGCCAGGTTGAAATAGCTGTCCACCATTTCGCTGGTCGTCACTGGGACCAACCGTTTGCAGTACAGCAATGACCCAATCAAAGGACTAGGCTGTAGGCAGGGTGCCAAGAATAGCACCGAGGGCTGAGAGAGCTAGTGAGTGGTGGAAAATCACATACCCGTGCTAACCCTGAAGGTTACCTAAAACAGTAATGTGTTAGAACTCCCGCAAGGCAAATCAAACAATAGTATAGGGGAGCTAGAGAATTCCCCCGACAACTTCCCACAGCATAGTCTTGAACTAACGACAGGTAAACAGTCACAAAGGTGCAAGCAGAACGACCTTAAAGAGTGGAGTAACAGATGAATCGCTAAGACAGGGATAGTGTGCGATTTTTGCAATTAGTTGCGCGACTGAACAAACGGAAAAAACAAGTAGAAAAGCACGGTCGCAGCCGGGATCCCCATAGGAACCACACGACCATTGGTTAACAAAAACCGAAGCAGCACAGCGACCGGCAGATTACCTGTGCATTCTCACTGCATAACTATCTCCAAATAGAGAGTGGGTTATGGTCGATAACAATAATAACTTTGTTGTCGTGTCTAGTCGAATGCAAGTGAACCATGCAGTTGGCCAACCAGATTGCTGTGACCCTCAAGTGATCGATGACACTTGCGGGTAGCGGCTGCCCGTGCTGTGTGGACTGAGAGTTTTCTGTAACGTATCGTGAATCGGTTGTTCTAATAAAGCTTACTTACTACTGATATTTTCCGTTGTGCTTGAACACCAGTTATTATTCACGGTTGCGTATATGTACTATGAACTGCTAACTACAGTGATTTATTTCATAACTGAGTTTCGTGCCTCCACTTTAAACGATGTGCAAGCATATCATTTAGCTTCTAATTTATATTTCTAACGTCACACTTTAAGCCTTGTACTGTAAGTTTAGGTCCTATACTCGCTTGCTTGCCTTGCAGCCAAGTGACAGATCACCCATCATTTACTTAAAGAACCGATCAATCCATCAGTACTCTTGCATACATGTGCATGATAATAGAATGCAGTTTAAAGTTTCTGGCCAAAGTCCTCGTAGGCAACATAAAAACAATATAGGAAACTGCTGTTTGACTGGATGGAAACGCTGATCACGTAGTTGTTAATCGCGCCTGTAACTCCGAGACTGCTGGCTGCCCCGTAGGCAAGTGGGCTACAAGAACTGATCTCAGTCAGGCATACTGTACACGAAACTTTTGGACTGTGTAAGTCATCGTTGGTCTCAGATTAGATTTCGTCGAGTGATTGTTTGTTTGGATATGTCTAATGTGCAATTAGACACTAGCTACATAAGACCCACTGCTGATAGTACGTTGTATTTTAAAACAGAAAAGAAATCTTCATCGTGGATTTAGGCAAGCGGATTGAAGTTAGAGTCGTTTCTTTACTTAATAATGAGCCTGTGCACAAACAAACGCAAGTAGCTTTCCAGAATGAGTAACATGGTATCGAGAATCTTCCGCCCAGTAACCCCTTCTCCAGTCCGATCAACAAGTATTCATTAACTTCAGGCAGGCGACTCCTACAAGGCAACCATAACACAATCGCACAGTAACAGGTCGTACCAAGCTATGTTGGACGAAAGTTCTGTCGGGTATATTCAAATTGTTACTCGCCCCATTCTCAACTGGCAACGTTCGAACCTACTGTAGTAGATCCGTAGAATTGAGTTTACGCAGGTCAGGGTTCTCAATTGTATGTATGGCTCACCAGTGACATTTCTTCAGTGTATTGATACATGAGCATGTACCCTTTGATGGCGTTTTCAATACTTTGAGATTTCAATATAGCGCTTTAAACGAGCAATAAGCAAGTTATGGGTTAAATGATGCAAAACTCGAAACTCAGATGGAAGGCTGGAAACCCAAGACACAAAGCTTAAACTATAACATAAGAACTCATGAGTGTGAAGCGAAACTTAAAGTAATAGCAAGTGACTCAAGGCGAGGGACACATGGAATGAAATAATTGTCCTTTGACTTAAAATGAAGGACGTGTTTATCAAACTACGACAGAAAGTACGAATAATTTCGGCTTTCCTGTTGATTAAGTTACCGCCTCAAACAGTACGTTTTAACCTGCTGAAAATTCTTCCCCCTAGATCGTATTAGTGTATTTGTCTTTTACCAACACCTTGACAGAGGTGCCATAGTTCATTTGTCAGGCGGTTTTTTCACAAGTGATACCGGTTGAAAGCATAGATATGACAACTGGGTTTTGTCTGTTGTGACCCAAATACCTCACTTTTCAAGATCCCTGCCTCAGCTGCATGCGGACCACAGCTCAGCACCAGGTCGGGACAACAGAGACTATGATTGGTGGGCCCTTACAAGAACAAGTGACTAAGCGTGCGCTCCTTTTAGGAAATCCACCTGTAGACAAAGCTACGGTCGAACGTGAGTTATGTTTAGTTCATTACGTATAGCTAATTAAACATAGCAGATGTCGAACACTCCAGGAATCTGTGCCGGTTTAGATACCTTGAGTCGGATGGCTTCTGTTCGGAGCGCTCTGTATGTGTTATATTTTTGTTGGTTTCAACCTTTAAGGGAAATGACCTTTTTCAAAGTTTTTTTAGATACGACAAGCCAACCGGTGATGCTATGTGAACATATTTGAAAATGGCAACTCGGGCTGTGTTGATAAGACATTACCCTCTCTGATGACTCACTTACCGAATACTTTGGCTTTACTCGGTTCGAAACGTGACAGGGAAGGTAACTATAAGTTGGACAGCACTCACAACTGATTGCAGCTTTCGAATCCTTGTACATTTTCGACCAACCTCCCCCTAAATAAAACTCTATGCTCCAGTTTCGCTCTTGTTGGAGCCGGTCAGTAGTACATACTTCTGCCACGATCAGGAATTCAACCCCCACTGTGCTTTCGTGAATCGACGGTATTGCCAAGTGCACCAGTGACCTCATGTTAGACATGGCCTCGAAGTGAAACAACAACTATCCGACAAACTCCAGTCGATCACCCCGCGACTAGGACTTCTCTAAAGGTTAAAATCGTAGAATTCACTAAAATTGCCCAACGACATTTCGGCTGTCTACAAGTAAAAGGGTATTCTGGTTTATATAAGTTAGACATCATGATATCCTCATGAAAGTGTGACCGAAGTTCTAGTCCCGATAGTGAAATGCACATGCACCACTGACAAACTCTGATAAGACTGAAGCTGAAGTCTAGTGCTTCTTTTCCATAAGACCTGGCCACTAGATCCATAAATATTCGAAATTTGCGATTAATTTCAAGTGACTTTCAACTTATACTGGTCAAAATCTTTTACTGTTTATCAAACCAGACCATATTTATGTTAGCAATTCACGAACTGCATATTGCCTCCATCTAATGGCTGGGTGTTTGATGTAGCTAGAAACTTGTTGAATAGCCTCAAACAACTGATTGAATCTTTGCTTATCCGACCTTCTTACGAATTCAGCGTAACTCTATACCCAGACTGGCGTCTACTTTTCACAAACATAAAGGTGCCAGTCTTTCAGTTTCCGCACAGCAGGCAACCGTGACCATAAAATTAACTTCCGAACGTCCTACGGTATTACATAAACCTTTCCTGAGCACATGACTTCATCCGCAGAGTGAGAGAAAAACAACGTACTTTCACCTTGGCTATACAAGTCCGCGAGTAAACATCCCTTGTACTTTGCCTTATCACCTGTAATCTATCTCCCTGTCGGTCTATTCAGGACCTCAGCTACTTCTACAGCCAAGGTACAAAAACTGATATACACTTCATTTGGAATGTGTAGAGTCATTCGTTGCTTGATGTAAGACGTATGAGTTCTAATTTACTGAGTAATTCAATGGGTTTATTCTTGAAATATTTAGGAAAATTTCCTTATGCACTTCCCAAAATAATTTAACAGATCTGATCATCGAATCACTCCGCAAGCCTAGGTGTGAGTTTACTGCACTGTTTTTACTGTGAGCTGTTGTTTTTATGATTCTGCTATTTCCAATTTCTGATTTGTTGTAATCAGCATTTGTGTTTTACCTATGCTAAGACAAATACATCATAGACGTTCCACTTCCATCCAAACGGGCATTATTTTATTCGCACCATACTGCTTGCACCTTCAAATAATCCGACCTTACTCTACTTGATTTTATGATATCTTGAAATACGGTGATTCCAGCAAAGACGGATATGTCAACAACCTCAAAGGCTTTTGCATAAGTATAGCAGTGCTGCAATGAGGTGGCTGCAAACCGTGATGAGCGGTAAAATAACCGGATCTTGAGATCATCAGTTACTTTCCATTTTGGCTACATGCAGTAGAAGAAAGACAACCCGTCATTTATTGACCCATGCACCCAATTTTACCCAACGTCAGACAGAACGCGAAACGGTCAGCTTGCTTCCTTACATTTCGTCATGACCAGAGGGAGGAGTTGATCAATCTGAGTTCAATGGAGTGCCACTGTGAGTCCACCAAAAAGATGCATCCACCCATCGCCCTTCATACCGCACTGAGAAAGGCGCAGAATAAATCTACCTCTAAATGTTGTTTTCAGATATGTCATAGAGATAAGCAAACATAACACATCTTAGGGAACCCAAGGAGAGATGCACTGTAGTGGTCTTTTGTACATTACAATCTTGATCGCCGTGAGAATTAAGGAAGTGTGCTGGCAGTACCGAATTCTTCCAACAGACTTTGACCGGTCCGTACAAAGATATTTCATGCTTCGTCGTCGCCCTCAAAAGAGTGTTTAAAAGCATCATAAATGTTTCGTTCTGACCTAGCCAAGCATCGGAACCAGCTACCGTGAAGAGAGAAGGATGGAAATAAATGAACCTACGTTGTGGCAATCGAGATGGCGTCAAGTGAAAGTGTACAAAACATTCATACATTAAAAACGACTTTGAAAAATTAAGGAGTCAGAACAAGTTTACAACTTAAGCAATCCTATTAGAGTTTCTAGTGAAATTCAAGAAACTGGCGAGTACAACTGGTTTCATGCCACGGAAACAATAAAAGGGAACGTGCGTCGACCTACTGATATCAACTAGAGAGACAAGTCAAGATTGATCAGCCAACGATGTTCGAAGAAAAAAATAACGGGTCATTCCCGATGGTACTTATGGCAAACCTAATTAGAGAAACGGTGTCCAAATTTACCAAGTCGACAAGCTATACAGCTATACAGCTATACGGACTATCAAAGCTTCATGAACCAGATGTTCCAGTCAGGCCAAGTTGTCGATTTGCATTTCAACCAATTCCAGCTTTGCGAAATGAAACTTCAGAGTGCCGGAACCGGTAAAACGTTCACTGTACTCTGAAAGACAGTTTTTAACTAGTAAACCTGCTATCCTAAGGTAAAATTGTCAGAAAATTGGGGTCCTATCTGGATATCGAATCAACATTCGCCAATTTATCTGCAGGTAAAAACGTTCTATTTTTCTGCGATCGCATACTCTCTGGCGGAATACCGCCTCCTAACCCAATTTCTAAAGTACAGCAGGCATACTGGCAGAAGCGGTGCAGAGTAGAGTGAGAGGGGGTAGGCGGTCTTAGAAGGCGAAAGTTGACACTCCGGTGGCCTTAAAACTTTACAGTGGCCGCGTGGGAGACTCGCTGAGCAGAGGAGACTAATCTTTTTTTCACTACCAGACAGATCTCATCACATGTGATAACAACAAATGTTCGTTTCTAATTCCATAGGAAGAGATTCACACAGATTGTCTATCAATGCTCCTCAGTTGCGCTGGTGGATTCCAGCGTGAAGTGGTCGACTAATTCTGCATGAGCAGTCAGTCGGCTGAATCATATGATAGATTACATATGACATATTTGGTTGGGTGGGTAACTAGGTCCAAATGTGAAATTTATGAACCTCCGCCATTGCTTCGTAGCTCATTTGGCAAAACATTTACCGTGTTTGAGCATGTTGTTTCTACTGCTGGTTCGAATCCGACCTAAGTTCGAATTTTTCGCAATCGAGTCTCTTCTAAATTAGCAAATCAGCCAAACCACTTATAACACTCAATTATACCGTACTTTACAGCTACCGCCGTATATAATCTAGTTGCCGAATGATGCAGAGGTTCGTTGACGAGCTTCGTCGACGGTGGTGTTCCTATCTCAACTGAAATAACACGATGCAGTGAGACTGACTTCTAGCGGACGTTGACAATAAAGGATGTGATAACCTTGTTAGACGGTTTAACGGCAACAAGTTTTTACGGTAAATTCTGCAGCTACGGATGTTTTGAAAGTAAACAACATCCTCACTTCTGGCCCTGTATCGGCTAGGACGGCTGGCGTCCATTTCGCCGGTAAGTAAGTTCAGGAAAATTCACTGAGACCACTCATGGAATACCACTCCACAGGGGCAGAAAGAAGACATGTCAATATATGTTAGTGATTCATGTAAACTTGCCAGTAGGAAATGTAAAACAGGCAGGCTATGAACATCAGGCAAACAGTGAGTAAATACACTAAGCAGCCCTCAATAAGTCCACAACAATCCGATGGGGTTTTTCAGCTGCTTCTGTGCACCCGTTTCCCGGTTCTATTTTCAGACAACCATTGTTTCGCTAAATGCTAACACTTATAAATGCCGGCTGCGCAGCAGTTATCTGGTTGAGGCAAGTAGGCCAGGTTTGTGATCAGTTGTCACGTCGTGCTTAGTGATCGACGGCATGTAGTTCCCAGAGGTAGGTCTACCGATTTGACGTTGTTGCGTCATCAGTCGTTTCAACCACTTCGATGTCTTTGACTCTTTGTTGATCTATACGCGTCACGGAGAACAAAAATGAAGTGGTACACAACGCAGGACAGAGGAATATAAGACAACCTGTGATCACCATTGCGATCGGATAGTCGTTTGGCTGCTTCACCTTGGCACAATGGGGCAGTCGTATACGTAAGAGCTACGTGAGATTTAAATTATATTTAAAGTAGTCCCGCAGATGAAGTGCAAGCATAACCCCTGATTTTCAACCAACTGAATCTAGTCTGAGTTCCAGTGACCTCCGCAGAACGACCGTTTACTAAGAAAAGTTTTCTTAGGATCACTTGTTCTGCTTGTATTTTAGCAGGATTGCAAACGCGTCAAGCTGTGTGAAACAAGGTTTTATCCTAACCTATTGTATGCCGGGTTTCAGAACAGCTGCGCCAATCCGAACTTAACGGTGGTTGTTGTGTGTGTGCAAAGTGGCTGAGACAGCCCACTCGATTGCGGTAGTCTTGGTAAAATAATACTCGGTACGATTGGCTGTACGCTCACTCACTACTTTTCTCAATCCACCCGAGGTATACTATTTTAATGTTTTACGTTTGCTAGTGATGACGGTAAACAAAATTTCAGCACCTCGCAATAGTTGCTCCGATTAATTCGCCCCTGTGCTAGGCCGCACCACCGTTCCAATGGTATCCTTTTGCATTAAGGTTAAATTACCTAGCACAAACCTCAACGACAAGTGGGTGTTCCGAACGTTAATATTTGACAGGAGTCGTCAAACAGATAAATCAACAAGAAAGGTTTTAGTAATAACTACGAGTTGCCTCTATTAAACAGTTATGTACCAAACGTATTCCCCCAGACCAAAGGGGCGTTAGTAAAGTTATATTTCTGAAAGGACTTACTTACCATACGTTGTAGTCAACATAGAAAGAGCAGTACGTCAGTGTTACTGGTCTACTAAGCTGTCACACTTCAATCATCACAGTTTAAATAGGCAACGTGTTACACTGGACGAGCAATCAAAAGTACATGTTACAGTTAATGAGTCAAACTGACTAAAATATATGGAACATCATTACAACTAGTTAGGAGACCTGGCCGCAGTTCTTCTTGTTCTCATGCCGTTCACTGCTTGGTTGATGTTTTTTGGTAAGCCCACTTTACCTCTATTTTGTAGCCCTACGTTGTACGGCTAAGAATCTGGGAAAAATGTTGCCCACTGGGCTGTTCTGAAGTTCGCCGGTTAGTTCATCCCTTAAGTAGATCGTGTTATTCACGTTAAACTGTTGGGTTTCTACTGAACAAAGTCAGAAGCACGATAAACAAGATGAAATACACTTGATAACAATTCTTATTGTCTGATCATTTAACCGATGTTGTGGCGGCAACAAAGAATAAAGTGACACTGTCGAGATTCCTCTGTGTTATGCCAGACAGGTACCTAATAAGTAGTTTTAGCATATTTTGGAAAATGGAAAATCGAATTGTTCTTTTTCAATCCTTTGAACAGAGGCCTTTGTGGTGACAGGTTTTCTAACCGCCTGGTTCTCTCGTTTGGGCAAGCACCTGCGCTTATATGTTTTAATGGCTGACAGACAAAATAGACTGATAAGGTGAACCTTTGTTCCCCCGTTTACCCACATGATCGCATCATTAATACAGCACTCACCTGTTTATGCAGAAATCGCCCATGCAATTCCGTGTAATCACCTAGTGCATTCAGTGTGGTTCGTTATTATTCGTTTAGTAAAATGGTCTTCTTTGCAGTTCCTTCAAAGAGGATATAAGAATAGTCCTGATAGCAGGCCAACCAATTTATTTGATGAACATTACCCATTCTACTATAAGTGCGCCGTTACATATGTTAGGAGGCGCATCTCCTAACGAAACAGCCAGGGCGCATCATGCCACATCGATCGGCCGGCCTAGTTCGGGTGGTACGGTAGTAGGTGATGGTATGGTTCCACTCAGCCAATCAGATTGTAAGTGTGCGGTCGAACGCCTGTACACTATCTGGACTGTGTTTTCTCGTGCTGCATTCTGATGCCCCCTGTGACGTGATTTGTTCTGACGGCGTAACTGTTTTATTTGATTCACTTTGTGTCTGTCGGCCACTTATGGTAATCGTTTCGTCCTATAAATTTAGAGCCTCTGTGACCTAATTTTGTTTTGCCGCGTCTATTCTCATTTCCCGGTTTTGGGTGAGGCGACTGAGCTCGTAACCAAGGCAACGATCCAGTAATATATAACTCCAGCTAAAAGATAACGTATCTAATGGTGTTGTTTTAGTCTTTTGGCACTGCGTGGGGATCAGTATATAAACTACACGGTAAGGCGCCTATCATGGAAAAGCGTAAATACTGCCCCGCCTGACTTCTGTTTGAGACAGTGAGCAACACTTTATCAGCCTTCGTTCATTTGGCCTACTGTATCTGAAACACAAACAAAGAGACGGCGTTCCAATTTGTCTGTCTGACTTTTGCTATCTAGTCGTGAATCACCTTTTCCACTCGGTTGTTGATGCGGCCGCAGAGTTGTTAAACCACCCTGATTTGTGTTTTCCAAACTAACTCACTCAACATATCGCTTAGCGTGTTTAGTGGTTCCTGCGATTTGAACCTTCTAGCCCTTTCTTTTCTCTAATATCCTGTCATCTTCACCATCTCGAATGAATGCAGCCAACAGGTGACGTGACGCTCTCACTCGTCTGGGCTTGGTACGATGCGGCAGATAGGACAGTTGTTAACGAATAATTAATCTGAACATAGATGATATATGATGAATATTCCAAGCCTTTTCCATTGACTCAACCCTATGTATTCCGAACACTTTTGAATGTGAACATCTTTGAAAATGTTTTCCGCTATATACTCATGATTACTGAAGTTGCCCGTTGACAGACCTGCTATAGTGGGGGTGAGTGCGTTCTTTAATTTGAAATCCTCTTAATACCGACTGGTTTTTTGTTTAGTGATAAATGGGTTGAGAATAACACAACGTTATGAGCAAGTTGTAATACTCTACGTTTCAACTACCTCGGGTGGCCTTCCTCAGGAGTGTTGGAATCGAAATCACACTAACAAAGGAACAGAGGTCACGTGGGATTTGCCGTGGTTAGGTCAATCTGCGTTGCCACTGAATTGGTTGGCCGAATCATTTGTGTATTAGGTGAGGGTAAGACTGATGTAGATAAGGTTCGTCCGTGTCTGGTGTTGTTTATCCATCCATACCACACACCTCTGTCATGGAACTGATTAATCAGCGTGAATTAAAGTTTTCCGCAAAAGCAGGTGAACGTCAAAAAGAGAGTTTGGCAAGCTTTTCGGAAGATTAAATCACCTTTCCTCCGACCCACAATCAGTAACGCAGCGTCTCTCAGAAAACGTGATTATGAATCTCTATTCCCGACCACTCAGTATGGATGAGATAAGTCTGCTTAAAAAGGACTTAATTTCAACATCCAACGGAAGAAACTTGGACCAATGGATATAATTCCCAAAATCGAACCTACACTAAGCAAGCTGGCTACATATGTTGCAGATGAAGCAGGATTCAGAACT
>LUCH01009156.1:3769-17578 GCA_013368495.1 Paragonimus heterotremus | reverse complement strand
ATTCCATAGCGTCCGGAAAATCTAAATCCGGTACTTGATGAATAATTCGCGAGATCTGCGAAATTCCGTCGATTTAGAGAAAATAATGATGTCCAGTCCAGAAGATCGTCCATTTTTTCCACAAAACTTTGAGCCCTCCTATCTTCCTTTGTCTTGACAAAAGTTTCTACATATTTTCCGAAACCGTCTACATCAAATAATGGCGAAATTCCTAGACTGTTCATTTTCTCCTTCCTCAAAAATCCTTTTCCTACTATAGCCTTGACCATAAGTCAGTGATAACCTTGTGAATTGAAAGTTGATGTAACTGTGACATGCAACCAGAAGAGCAGACAGAGATTGTATCTAAAGTTATATTACTCAACACGTAGCGATACTAGAATAATCGAAAAGGGGAAAAGTGTACAAAGGTATGATAGAGTTACATTTAAATGCAATCGTCCTCTTTGTTTGTCTGACTGTCCGTCGATTTAGAGTCCTCGTGCACGATGCTGACGTAGCGACTTGAAAGGTGAACAAAGCGGCCATATAATAATTGCCACTTCGAATTCAATCCGCACGCGCTAACTAGTTTCGATCGCTCATTACATAACTACTCAGCATGCTTTATCGAACATTGCAAATTTTGAGAACTGTTTTTGGAGGCACTTGAGCCAAATAATTCCCCGTAAATTGAATTTCTTCTCTTATTGTGCCTGTTTTGCTACTTTGTTTTCATAACTGGTGTATTGTACAATTACCAGTTATGTGTACAGTATACGCTTCGCGTTACAATTTGTATACTGATCACGCTCATCTGAGCGTGTTTCTCACAGAAGCGTTGAGAAATACACCATCATTATTATTGGTATTATTGCTAACTCGAGAGTTAATTGAGAAGGTTTGTGGGTTCCAATACCTGCACCAGATTGTAGGACTCAGTGGCCACAGTACCGCAGGATAACCCGCTAGAGCAGCCTGTATACGAAAAGTTGAATTCACCCGGAACGATGGCGTGACATCCAGGGGCCTCGATCACCTGTCTACTGGCATTGTGCATTCTTTCGTCCTATTAAGGTGCCACGGACGGGTCAAGATAGGTGACGTCGACAATAACAGCTGACGAGTGAAATGCCCCAACATTTTTCCACAGGCGCTCATCAATCAAAAGCGCGGCCGAATCCTCGTTTGGGGCTACACTCATCTCAGCACTGATGTAGACTGCCACACCTCCTCCTCCATTGGCAACCCAGCCGTTACGTAAGGGAGATTAATCAGGAGAGTCTGTCTCCTGGTCGGATATTTTAGGCGTTAATGGTGCCTATGATACGTTTGTGATCTTAGGCTTCTTTGAGTTGACAGGCTGCCGCAAATCCAACACCGTCTTTTAGCGAAAAACCTAAACAATATACACCACCAACGAAATGTCTGCATCTACGTACTTTTAGCCGGGGAAGTGTTTATCTGCAATTCGATAACAGGTACTACAGGAGCTAGGCCGATCCTTTCGATGTCGACTGTAGGAAGATGTTGATCGTTTAATGTGCGACGGGCCGCCGAAGATCTCCGGCATCTTTACCATCTTGACCATGTTCGCCGTATGACAACCCAACTGGCGCAAGGCGTGGGGCGATAACTATCACACGTTGCAGTCCACAATGTGCCGATACTTCGTGCGATCACACAGCTTCTACTTTAGGTGGGGAGTTTCCCAGAAATCAGTGCGCCAAACCCGTGTGCAATTGCTGAGGCCATGTCACAGTATCTAACGACGCGTTCGATGGGACGTGTCGTAAGGTACGCCAATGTAAATAAACTTCACGTTTGCAGCAAAATTCAAATCCATCAACGCTTTAGCTTAGCTGGAATCTAAAACCGTTTTTAAACCATCCCTGGAAGAAAAACTAACGACCTCAGAATAAATGTCATTTCAGTGTTTGGTAATCCTCTGGAAAATGACTGTCGTCTGCGGACAGTCGGACGATGGAAAAGCAGTGAAGACAAATACATACGATGAATAACAATTAATGTGGTTTGAAGTAATTAGGATACAGGTCGTTTCTCACCCTCAAGGGTGATGAAAAGTAGATTTCGGTTCACACATAAGTTGAATATCATCGACACTTTATCGCAGCCGTTGCATCATTATAGACCTTCAATTTGACCTCTTTTGAAAATTAGCACTTGACTTGAGCTTCCCTCTTGATAAAGCTCGTCAGTAGTGCATAACCTTGTCACCACCTGGGCTAGAACTAGATTAATTTTGAGTGGTGTTCAGTTTGCATGAAAACCGAAATCCCCTGATACTCGAAAGTATTGAAAACATCGCACAACAAATTAGCGGTTTCTTGAAGAGAGGTCCTAGTCAGGGGTCATCGACAGAAATTAACAAGATAGTTACTTTATATCCCCCCGAGACGGACGTACAACCCGACCATTACTTGATAATGAAAACGGTTGAACGTTCACGTGTGATAATTATGTCGTGTTCAATGTGAGATCAAAGGCGTATTGGTCAGCGCGGTTGCCCGGTGAAAGCGTGGCCGGGGTTTTAGCTCCGGTCGTGGCAAGCCTATGCACTACTGACGAGCTCCAATGGAAGCGAAACTCAAGTCTAGTGTTTCTTTTTGGAGGGGGTTGACTGGAAAGTTTACTGGAATGCGACAACTCAATTGCCACTGAAGGGCATCCTGGTTAGACCATTGTTCTGCATCGGGCTGAATAACTGACATTCTGGACATCGGTTAGTGACCGGATGTGATCAGCATGTAAACTGGGGTGAGCTGCTCTTACACATTGTCAGTGTACGAAATTCACATGAGGTCAGCCAAATTATAAATAGTGTTGAAAGTCTGGGAGGAATTACTTTCAGTGGTGGACTGGGACACCTTTTCATGTTTTACAACGTTCCATACAAAAGGCAGATAGAACTAACCATATAATACTGTCGCGTGAAACAGTTTCTCAGGTTGAAAATTCTCCGGCCAAGCTCTGCCCTAGGTACCCAGCAGAAATAGATCGAATGTATAATTCAGATAAGTTATTGACCTGCGGTCTTGGTAGCGTGGCCCTGATTGCCGGTCACGTTTACATTTGTTATGCAATACAATGCGAATAAAATATCGCCGAGAATTGCAATGCTATATATCTATACAATCACGCATAACTGAACGTTTCTGCTGGATATGTTCCATCCAGAAACTTCAGAGAGTCCACTTTTACAGCGCAAAAGCGACGAAGAAACCCAGACCGATGCGTTTGCCAAAAAACCGTAGATTAATCGCAAAAGAAACTGATAGGATAAATTATTTCTAATTATGGTAAATCTTTCCAGTTACAACAGAACCAGTGTGATTAAAAAATCCATAAAATAAGCTTGAAACATGCATTTTAAAATCATACAAGAACTAAGAAATCATTTTGCGCTCAGATGACCGTTTCCAACTCGTTTTGACCCTGAAACGTCTTGCTAATTAACCACCCAACTGCCGTGTCAGACATGTAACTGATTTTGAAGAAGTGTGCGCGAAACATCCGGGAAGCTCCTAGCAGACATTAAGGCGGGCAGCAGTCAGACGAGTAACAAATAAGCATACTTGAGTTTACCCAGTTTTTAAGTCACATCATTGGGATCCGGTGCTTACCAACAGCGATCGTTGGAACGTCAAGCCCATGTTTTGGCCTATCTTTAAACACTGAATTAGCCTTTGTTTATGGGACTGAGTACCGCTTCCCACAGACTATCGAGTGACTGCCCAGGTCGTTTGTGAGTGTGCCAATTTAGATGGATCACTATTTACGGTGGGACTGATGGTGAATATACAACTTACATAATTATGAGGAAGCTTTTACGCAACTGGCACTATGTCAGGTGGTTCAAGGCGGATGAATAAATAAAAAACTTATTCAGCTTCAGATGGTGAACTGCGGATAGACCGTGGAATTCAAGAGATATTGAGCAAAGTCGAAAACCGGCCATCGCTTAACAGGTATACAAAGGGCGCAGTGCAGTAAAGAGCAGATGACGACTGCTTAGCATCAAATGTGTGCCGTCAGAAACATCATCATTCTTCCGCAGTCATTGTGGTGATTAAGTTACCGAACACCCGGCGCTGTTTCAAGAGGGGTCCGTCGATTCTACGCCTGAATTCAACGATTGTTGCCACAGTTTTTAGGGTTCTTGTGGGTGGCTCTAAGGTGATTAAACCAGAAGGCTAAAAAACATCGTACGCACGTCAAGCGATTAATCGTACGCTGTACATTTAACGGATTGTATTTTGGATGGACGTTCTTGTTGGGCAAAAGCGTATTTATTTGAAGAGTTTTGGGGTTGGTGAAAGATTCTTTGTGTGCGAAGCCAGGTCCTCTCCACCATGCCGGTAGCGAGCCGAGAATTGCTCCAATTTGTCCGTCTTGTGTGAACTAAGGAACGTGCATCATAACCCGTTTCGTTGTTCTTCTTTACGACTCCCCGATAGGAATAATGCTTTTTAGAAACCAATGACGCTAAGTTCGGATGATTGGCCCACGTAGGAAGGGACACTAGCGGATTGAAAACGCCATTGGAACAGTCCCAAAAAATAACCTGAACAGCCTGATGCTCAAATCTAGTACCCAGCTGCGTCGTGGTCGCTAATATACTGTTAGTTGACAGACCAACGCCATTTGAGAAGACCGCGTCCATCTAGAACTCGTGCCTAACGATTCGAAGATTTTAACCTCTCAAAAAGCACTTCGCGAAACTTCAATACTGCATACAGGGAACCATGTGGAAAAATACCACTTCATTGCGAGCTCAACGGTATTCAGTAAGTTTGGTAGGTCGTGATTAAACCGCATCTTGGTCTTCAGAAAAAGAGCGCAAGTTGGACTGTCCGTCTCACGGCGATAACGTCCGGTAAACAATGACTGGTGCGCATACCAAAGAATTTTTCATTCATTGACAAGTGATAAAACAGTGGGGTGAATGACGACGAATTCCAGACCGTTAACTGATCGCGGAAATTGAAACACGGCGGCAATTCCGTTTACAACGACCTTGGGCATATAGGTTATCCTTTTGCAATAACATTCGGAGGAGAGCGTGTCTGTTATCTTCTATCGTGTAACGTTTCATTTGCTGCGGTCGTGGTTCTGTGGCAGCAATATGCTGTGCAAAAAATGATAACGTCTGGTTCGGGCGCTGCTGCGACAGACTTTTGAGGACGGTCTGCCGAAAATGTACGAGACACATGCATTTTTCATCTTGGTTGTAAAATAATTTTCCTTCGTGTTTGTTGTAACGATCAAGCACCCGACACTATGGACCTCGTGAAGCTACGTGCAGTAGTTTTTACATATAACGGATTTCAGAAGTTCGCGGTTACTCTTCAGCAGCGTAATCGTTGAAACGTTCCACAGCATCGACGACGACTGATATTTCATTTCCAGATGTAACCCAGTTTTGAAATTCAGGGCTCCGTCTGGATTCAAACCGACGGCAGAAACAGCATGCGTGAACGGGGTAGGCGATCTACCAGACCAGGAGCTCGAAAGTTTCGCAGCTCAAGTGGTAGATCGTTTGCCGCGTTTAGTCATGCTGTGTAAGTGGTCGGCTTGAATCCAGCCGAAGGCCTGACTTCTCACAATTGGGTCTCGTCTAAATAATCATGGCTGCCAAACTACTCATTAGTAATACAGCTTCAGCTTCAGTCTGCACACACTGCTGGTTGATGTTTGTCAGTGTTCCGCTTGAATGCTGACGTAGTATTGAGCGAAACCATATCGGGAGCTAGATAAAAAAACAAATCAAATACTTGATCATCCCGCTAAGCCCGTTAATCGCCTGCACGTCGCTTAGAATGGACACTTTCTTGATTGCTTTAACCCTTCTCAGACATGGTTTTATATTTTCTTAGCACAGCGTCTGTATCTGAGAAATCGGTCTCACATTTCGAAGCTCGACCCTCTTCGGCCTAAGCTTGCCATTCTTATGCGAGCAAACTTTTAAATTTGGCGGAGGTCTCAGTGGTGCCCTGATGGTATTGCACGGTGGGTTACCACACTTGTCACCGTGCACATCACAACGCGTAAGACAGTAAACGTCTGCAATGGCCACGTTTGAGGGATCTCACTTGTTGACTTCAGCTAGAAAGGCAGGAATGGTCAATGATTTAGTCCGAAAAAAGCACCGAACCTTCTTAAATAACTACTATCGCCGTCAAGCATCATTCGGTAAAAAGCGGAGGACAGAACCGCTGCCATGAAGTACTTCACCCCCATAATTGCCGTGACATATCGTTCAGAGTAGGTGCGTTACCTTATCCTCCCTATACTGCGTCACCCACCGGCTTTTCGGTCTGTACTTACACGTAGCTCATCAATCTTTTCTAGGGGCGATAGCAACTTCGGCAACCCAACCAGTCTGCCCACCAACTTCATTATTAAAACTCGGTACCAGCAAACGTTTTTCTTCTTCAAAAGACTTTCTCCTTTAACCAAACGAGGCTTTGTTAAGCTCAATGCCATAGATCCAGCTGGTGCACATGCAGACAAACACACATAATCATCTAATTTATTCAACTCGGGTATGAAAACGCACGGGTGAGGGTAATTGGTGCCTGGGAGGATATAGCTCATGCAATCAAACAAATCAGTTAAGCTGAACATATTCTAAAACATGGGTAACATCCGAAACGATGGTCCGCATCAGGTTTCTCTTGACAGTTATGTAATAAATGGCATCCGTTGCATTGCTTTTCGGGCTCAACGCGTACTTTTTAGCTACGACGTCTGATCGTGATCGGCAACCGTTCCATCGGCGTGGTTTACTATGGCTGTTCAGAACCATGATTTAGCCGCAAAACGCCAACTGGAGGTTGTTGACGGTGCCCCCTGAATAAAGCCAAACTCTCACCGATTGACAATTACCACCCATATTGGCACAAGCGAGTTTTGTTTTCACGCAGCGTTCCAGTTTGTTGGCAACAAAGCCGTTTTTACAGAGTGATTTGCCCTGACTGTATTTAAACTTCCCAGGCGAAAGCATCGAGCAAAAAGGTTGTTATTCTAACGATTTATAGACATTTTCCCGTAAGTTGAAAAAACGTTTCTCTCCTAAACGAACTGGTTGTCAAGAATCTCCCAGAGGTTCCGTCGCTGACCCGCTCCATTTGTGTTTAAGAACTTGAATCACTCATCATATTGATCCCATTAATATTTTCTGGGTTCACGCCACCCCAAAGAAACTATGTTACCTCTTTGATGGAGCATATCTCTATGCAATGCGATAATGACGATTCTTTCTGTAGAAATTTCCATGCGAGTTATTCGTTCTAGCTCCCCACTATGATCTTGTCCAAAGTAACGGTCACGCGCGCAAACATAGAGATTGTATATTTGACTTGAAGTCTGTAATACAGGTATGGACCGATTCATCTGACAGGTGGCTGAGGCTGAAAGGCAGAAAACAATGATGGTTCTTATGTGGCTGACCACCGAAGAATTATCGGAAACTCTCGACCCATGTTTTTAGGTAATAAGCACCCGCATCTGAATCCAAATTCAGTGTGTCGATCACCCACAGAGTTTAGCCCCCAAGCGCTCTGAGCAGTACTGCTAACTGGTACTATATGGGCTGGCTCTCTAGTTCAAGGAAAGCAGATACTTTGTGTCGTGAGGTTTCCACAGCCTGCAACACTTAGCCGGCGCATCCTCGTCTATTTCCACTAGTTCAAGAAGTCGGTTCAACGCCCGCAGAATACCAAATGATATTCTGTTCAGTAGCCGCTCCTTCAACAACAGCACTGTTTTATAGTCGCCGGTGAAGTCAAAACCAACACAGGGTTACAATAAGAATTGACTGTAGCGGAAATGTGGGTTATACTTATAATGTACCCCCCACTCCCCTGGTCAACTCCTTCATCTAAAATCACTTAGCGGCCTACAAATTTTCCGCTGTCTAAAATGCAGATTTTTAATCCGAAGGTGTTACGCGGTTTGTAGGCTGCTTCTTGCGCAGTCACTGATATTGGTGTTTATGCTCTCTACCAACGATCCACACACTTTTACAGCCGTCCTTCACTCCACACGATTACCGGCGGGTACGCCTGTCCTTGTTGCCTGGTCTAAGAATGCATGGGTTCTGGCAGATAACCAACATCATCTACACCTGAACGTTCTATCATGTCACCATCCCGCTTGGGGAAAAAGGCAACTGTTAGGATACTCATTTCTAGGTGAGCGCGGACATGATTACACCCTTTCAGATGTCTCGGAGGTGAATTGGGCTAGCTGGCAGCTAACTAAGTTCATGTACCACGTGTTCCGTAGAATGTACGTCCCGCAGTAGCAGGAACAGGTGAGATCACTAATGCTGACGGCCCTTGGTTTGCAACAGTAAGTTACCGCCTATAGCTTCGTGCTGATGTCCCCCTGATTTCCACTTACGTGCACCGTACATTTAGTTGTATTGTACAAAACGGTGGTTTTAGCGAGGTCAACTCTGATGGGGATGTCTTTTGCTGATGACTTCATCTGTCAGCTTACCTCTTGGTGAACTCGAAAAGTGTTCCATCGGTGTCACGTCGGATTGCTACGTGGAAAACCTGCTTGATATGGTTCCATTACGGTGGTTTAAGTGAAGCGTTATCATTATTAGCAAGATCCACCAGGAACTGCGTATTTTGGTACCCAAAAAGGAGTTTCTCAGGAAATATCTTAAGAGGAGGATGAAAGACTTGCGGGTTTTAGCCACTTTTTGCACCGATGTGTGTCAATCTTTCGGATGGGCTAATGTGTGTCTGTTTGTAAATTGCACTGCCGTCGACTGTCTATGTCGATTTTAATATGACACTCTTCGCAATTTTCGCGGCGGCACACTTTAGTAGTTCCTCCAATAAGATGAAAACCTACAGCTGAGATCTTCGGTGCTTAGCTTGTGGACAGTGGTTACACTGTGTTTGTGATAGTGTTATGTCGTCCACATTATATAAAGCGCTGAAGCAGGACCTCTGTGATTGTGTGGGGTGTGGCAGAAGGAAACGAAGATGACTACAGAAGTTGCTGATAATGCCTTCTGCTGTTCTCTGCGCGAGCCATTTATGCCAACCGTAATTTCATGATATGTCAATTCCAAATGTCTGGTTTTGGTAACCTGACGGTGATTGCTTGTGACATTTTTTCAGCCGAGCGGAACGGGCGGAACGTGCATGCGGTCATTTGTTAAGACCTAACCTGCGAACTCGGTACGTCAGTTATTGTATGTTGAAGTTGCATTGTCCGGGTTTGAGGGGCGGTTCAGTGAATTCAGCGGGCTGGCGAAAGAAATAGAAAGTAAGGTTTTTAGGTGATCCGCACAACTAGGCGGAGACTCAAAAGACGTGTAGGAATAAACCAGGATGGGGAAGTAGACGTAACTGGGCCAGACGGAAAAAAAACTGGGTCCGAGTGAACCTTACAAGTAGACCTATATCTGTCGTATATGACTTGAAGTTTTAAAATTCACGAATTAAAAATGTGTAAAAGCAAAGATGACGTCCCAAGTGGCCATTCCGAAGCCTTAGTTTGAGTGTAAGGCTTGTCATTTTCCCCCCCACGCAAGTAAGCCTGGCAGAACATCTGATAGACAGATATATAAGGCATTAACCACACTCAGATCGTGCTCGTTGTGGGACCGTTAAACAGGTTCTTAGTACTGAGGGTGAAGCGTTGGTGGCACCCACAAATGAATACTCTACTAATCTACCAACTTAGTTTGCGGTTAGGTTGAAACCCTGATTGTCTTTTCAGGAGGAGACTGTGTGGAGCAGAAACTGTTTGGGTATAATAAAATCACTGTGATGACTGGGATCTAATTAAAATGAACAGCGACTGAACTTAAGGAAACTCCAGAACGCAATATGGCGCAACAACGGAAAGCATGTTGTTGGGTTGTATGTGCCAGTTGTACTGGAAGTTCGAATAGTAACGGATGTATAACGGAAAGAAACCAAAGCATATCAGTCATATTCACCACATTTGCCACAAATCAAGTGAGCGTGCGTATAACGGTAATTATGTGGTGCCCTAGATTTCAGTCGCTCAGATCTTTCGACAATGGGCTGATCAGACGTTTTGCGTTCCTCAGGAATGGCGTGTGTCCTGAAAATATTTCATTCCAATGCAGTAGGATCCTCCATAATGTAGCTTTCGCTAACGGACCGACCTCTAGTATTTAGCTAGATCCGGTCAATATGTATTCGATAGCGGGAAAAATCTTCCATATCGAAAGTAGTGACCATGCAATTTCCGCTAGACGGAAGAACTACTCCAGTAGAAAGAGGTGAATTAGTGCTTTTGAAATACATAAGGTCGACTGGTTTTGCTTAGTCGAGACTTGTACGTGGAGAACGGGATTTGAGGTGGATTGCGGGTTGTTCTCCAGTTACATAATGCGATGCATTTCTGTATTGCCTGGAAAAATGATTGATTTCCTTCGTTGAAGAAGCAGTGATAGGATTCAGCGTGTGTACAAAATTTTCTACAGACCCTTTAGACTCTGGAGGCCAAGCATTAAACAGATGCCGAAATCTGGGTTGTTCAAACCGGCTTCCAAAAGCTTGGCAGTCAAGCGAGTACAGTCATCGGTGACCACGGCCGCAGGTTTGCTCTCGCGACAGCATGCATTCACCACAGCGTACTTTTTAAAGACTGTATTCGCTGAAGAAGTTGGAAAAGCTTTGGGCCACGTAAAAGTATTTCCGCAAAAAGGACTGCAGTGGCCAGTATGAACGCTCATATGTTTCCACCGTGAAAGTCAACGTGATTATTTGACGTGAGTATTTTATACGCATTTGGTATAAGTTCCGGCGGTGTTTCCAAAATCTGCTTCTAATTCCGGACACCGAAAAGGATAGGCATACAAGCAGCTTAGTCCTTTCAACTCCCAAGTGTCCAGAATGCAAGTTTGCAGTGGAAGAAACCCTTTGAGTAAGTGGAATGTTAACAGGATCCTCGGAACACAGCATTCTACTCAAAGTGTTTGACGAACCTCCATGGCGTTGGTAGAATTTAAGAAATCAACACCTCTCACGCTGTAGGCAGTCATGCGTCAAGATAGAGACTAAAGTATCTGAAGCTGCCACATACAACTGTCCCCTATTTTTGTCGGCAGCAGTTGGATTAAAAAACAGGCGGAGTCGTAGGAAGGTTAGTCCAGTGATGGAATTCTGGATGAGTAATCAACACGGAGAAGAGTTTTTGCACCGTGACGAATAGTCGTATACTTCTTTTAAATAAAAGCAGTGCTACAGCGGTGCACTGTGGAAGAAGATGACGTTCCTATCGACTAGCTAGGTTAGTGCAGAGACTTCAGGGCTTCTCAAACTACCGTAATGACTAATGACAGTCCAAGGCGATAGCTTTAGTCTTTTAACGGTTCAACACAATGCAAACGCTTCATCTTGGATCTGGGCATGCTCACGTGCGGCCTTAGAGAGACAGCCAGAAATGCATATAACAGGTCTGCGAAACCGTTTGATAAGTGTTCCTATTTGTGCAAAAAAGCATCGGTAATTACAATTGAATGGTCTTTGGAAGAAAACGGCTTCGAAAAAACGGTCGTCCGAATATGACGGAGTAAAACAAGGAGCGTTTTTTTAACGATTATTGGGCAAAGGCAAGTTGATAACGAACAAAATATCTGGCAAGGTACAAACAAAATTTGGCGAAATCGTGAACGGAAAATGAAGGATATAGGGGTGCAGCAAGAGTAGAGCGGAGTCGTTTTGGGATGTTTGGTTATGATGCATTCAACAACTGGGCTAAGCATTGTAAACGTGGTTTGAAGCCGTTTTTATGAGCTGCATAACCAAGGCATGTGAAAAACGAAACCAGAAAATTACACTCCATCGGGCAGATATCAACGCGAAAGTCAAGAAATTACCCTAACAGAAAAATTAGGCGATAATCAAAAGAAAACTTATCGGAAACATAAGTGATAATATCACATCAATAAGCTTGAGAACCATCTAAAACATTGGTTACTGTAGTCATTTCGTAGAATCTGTCAGTATTCACGGCTATACGCAGTTTATCAGGGCAGTTATAAATCTTCTGATTCAGGACAGAACAAGACAGGATGTTGAAGATTTACTCGAATAAAACTGGTTCTGTGCATAGATAGGCAATGGTTAACAAATTGTACATCTTACAACCAAGTGAACTTTGAGCACATTATTTAACCGCGAGCAAATATTAACGCTGTGTGTAATCAGTAGTCCCAGAATATCTGTTATCTTTCAGTTAAAAAATATTTTCCAGCTGTCGAAGTTGCTGAAATTTTGTAACATGTTGCAGTTACTGAAATCTTGGGAATCTTACCTGAAGATTTTTTGTTTCAATCTTCCGAAGACGTAAGCAAGGAGTGTGCGGTGGTTCAGTGGCATATATATTGAAAGAAAAATAATGCAAAGTTTTATTCTACGTTACTTCGGAAATTTGAGGGTAGAATACAGTGGAAATCGATGTAATAGACACTGAAACGTATGCTTTTATTTAAATTTAGTCGCAACTTAGCAGGAAAGCGTGACTATAATCTTGACAATCGAACTGTTGTAAAAAGATGAACATTAAGCTTTTTATTAAACCACAAACGTGAGAAATGCCTACAAACCTACTTCAACGTGGGACAATACATGAAAGGAGGACAAGTAATTGATGCTTCACTTGTTATAATCGCCATCATTATTTTTCGTTGATACCACTGTTGTTAACTTTTCCATGAAATCAGGATGTACGCTGTAATGGGGACGAAGTGACCTGCTGAAAGAATGACACTGAAGAACACTCCAAGCTTGAAAGATTATGACACTCATAACAGCAATTGTGTAGTTCGCCGGTATGGTGCTTCAAGGCCAAAACGAGTTGGAAGCAACCATTTGGGCGCGAAAAGAGATTTTTCAAAATTTTCCAAAAATAGCAAAATGCATATTGCGGGGGTAAATGTACAGATTTTACCGAGTATAACAATTGTGTTGGGATGAGAAAAACAAGCTAACTCTGAAAATGGTCCTCATTCGCACTTTTGTTGAAAAACATCTGTCACCATTGTTCTCGACAAGAGCTTTCCTAATCGATTTTACGTTCTGAAAGTGTTTCCACCGGAATTTTCATGGTGGAATGCATATCTCCATCTGTATAAACGCTCCATTTCCTGTGGTGTTGAGGAGATAACTGAATTCCTAATTTTCGACCACGTTGCGTTTTCATTGCGTTGTACACGGAATATCACAGTATTTCTTGAGTAAGGCTATGCCGCCTCGTTTTTAGGTTAGTTATACATCTGAATTATACGTTCAGTCTGTTTTCGTGGTAATATTTGCGATGGAAACGGTCTGTGTTATCACGTGGTTATTTCTATCCACGGTATTGCTTAAGTTGTAGTAACACGTCCCACTATATCATTAACCACGTGCGTGTTGTTTTGCTTATTGTCTATTGAATATGCTTGAATGTAGCTAGCCATGTGTACGCGAGTCAATGCTCACGTATCTGACATACAATGACCAACTTTGATGCTCGTTAGTTCTCTGGCGAAAACATTGATTCCCACTTCTACCATTTCAGTTACGACCCTTCTATCTTCGTATCATGGACGCTTATGATTCCGAGGACTGTTACTCTATGGTTTCGCCGGCTGCAGGATTCACTGACGGCTGCCAGCACATCAGCCCATCTTGGCCGAAGTTGAAAGAGGCCAATAAGGCCTATCCCCAACGGACTTAATACACGTTTATTCTAAATCCTCCCGTGTTCTACCTATAAACGTTGATCATAGCGTGAGTCAACTGGACGGAGTAACTACTAGTGTGA
>LUCH01009151.1:6576-18291 GCA_013368495.1 Paragonimus heterotremus | reverse complement strand
TTGGAATTTCCCGTCCTCCCTCGTCCAAGCTGAATTATTTCAACATTTGTTGTAAACTGTGACTATTTTCTCTCTAATTACGTTTTCAGTTGTCACCAGGTTTCATGTTTGTATTGTTATATTTATGTGTTGCTTTGTACCACATGTAAATATCTGTCATGATCGCGCACCCCCGAGCGTGATTCTCACAACTGCGTTGAGAAATATATATGTATTATTATTATAGTAGGCGGGAGCTGTGAGATCATAGGAAAAAATAATGGATAAATCACAACGTATTATCAAGAGACTTGCTCGAATGTGAGCAACCGTGGCAGAAAAGTACAGTTTGTACAAAGCAATAACTAGTTTCAAAACAAGGCAAACAAGAAATTTATCAGCAAAAGAAGGCGTAATCAGTGAGCGAAGGGTTGCTAATTGCAAACATTTAATGCACGCACCAGGGAAGAACATGGTTCGGTTGTACCGCAGGTTCAGTTCAGAAGGTAAGACGTTACATTTGTTTATATAGCGGTCACCGTTTCAAATATTTCAAGGTCATGCCTGGAAATGCGTACAAATGGATCCTCCAAGGATTTCGCCTTTGTTGACGTAATTAGCATCAGAAAAATGTTGGACTGCTTTGACTTGGACGAGGGAGAACGGAAAATGCGGAATTCCTGGGAAGAATTGAGCGGACGCTAGTACAGTGCTTCGTCGATTGCCTGAAAAAAGTCCAGAGGTTGAAAATTTCGCAACTCTTTCGCTCAATACAAGGTTTCTAGTATTCATTCATTGCGAAAATCTTCCTCCAATAAAGGATGTTTGTAGCAGTGCGGAAGAGAACGCGGTAAATGGGAAAATATGGATTGATCACATGTAATATTGCAAACAGTGTATAGGTATTATATTCTTAACGTAAGCTTGTGGTGTCCGCAGTTCATAGTTATATTTCACAATTCATTTTCGAACATCTTGTCCAGTTACATTCATCTGTACACTTGTTTGAAACCATCACCTTCACCCTTTGAATTGACTGTACGACAGGAACAAACGGGGGTTACTGCGCACCATCCCTGTCTTCTCCACTTGTGCGGAATTTTGGGCTGGTAAAGTGATTGAACTGCAAAATACTTTAGCTCCGCATATCGGTCGATCTGTCCACGCTCAGCGCTCATTGCCCCACGCCCCGCGTGGGGTTATCCGTCGGTCGCGCTCCGGATCTCACCCCTGGCGCTGTCTCTCGCTCATGTGGTGGTTTGTTCAACCCACCGGACCTTGACTTATCAGTGGGTCGTTCCCGTTTTACTGATGCTGTGACATGCAAGTCGGCTGTTCCTTCTTTGATTGTCCGTCACAATTGCGGACCAACTTTAAGGCAACGATGAAGCACTGGGGAACGGCGCTGTTCCGAGTTAGAGATTTCAGCATAAGTCCAGAAAATGGACACAACAAGAAACACGCATGAGTCAAAGGTCCAGTAAGCTATGCATACGAGTTACACAAACGAAAGCTAACTCTGCGTTAACAACACAGCAGTACGCCCTGTTACGCAATTTAAATTCAACCTGTAAGCGCTTGCCGTTCCGACCGCACGTTACAATATGTCTTCTGTTCAGTTTATAAGCTTAATTTTCGAGCGTGTAAAGTGCCGTTATAACTGTTTTTTGGCATTACCATATTTTGGTCATTTTTCTCGTTAGATCGATTATGCCACTACAAGATTGGTGAACCAGCCTATTTTTCCAAAACAGTTCATCATCCATTTTTGGTATTAGCAATGCTTGACAAAACCGTGGATAATGACATTAAAGCCGAACGCAGGTTTGTTTCAAAATTGCTGGAGCACAGCACTAAAATTCCTCGACCGTGTTTCTACCAGAATGAGGCCGTATTCACTACCAGGCAGATAACATCAGAGAAAATAAGATTCTCATACGTGGTGCAATCTCTTCCAGTGGATATTGCGGCAAAAGTGGAAGACTAATTAGAATCAGTTCCGTTCGATTTCCCCTGTACCATTTTAAAAGACGTCATCATGAAACGATTTCAGAAGCCAGAGGCTAAACTGCAACATGACTTTTTAACTCAGTCGAGCCAGGCGACTGGTCCCCACCCCAACTGTTACGTTACGGAAGAAGTCTTTTGGGCGCGCGAAAGTCTGATGGTGCTATTTTTCGTCAGTTGTTGGTGGAAGAGCTGCCGTCTGAGGTGCGGCACATTTTGGGAGCCCTGGATGGGGACATTTTAATTGACAAACTGGCAGCTCTTGCGGACAATGTATCGGAAACCTTCCCCTCACCATCGGTTTCGTCACAGTCGTGGTTGTTCTGACGTCGTCACCTTCAGTCTCCACAACTGATGATAGCCTGGAACTTTTGATAGGGAAAAGGTGCCATCGTATGGGCTGTATAGCTGTGCAGGTCGACTAACTGAAGAGGCATCCACCCAGATACCGTACATGATTTAACTCCCGCAGTCCATCCAGGTTGTGTTGGTGCCACCGAAACTGTCAACACAAGTAAAGAGGTGCATCCAGCCGTGCGCTGTCCGAATCCCCCACGCGTCACCTTCGAACCGGCAGGCCAGCCGGTAACGGCGAGGAATGTCGCTGGCCCAGCAGGTACTAGTCGCCTATTTTCCATCAGAAATAGATCGGCCGGCTTGCGTTTCCTTATCGATACTGGAGCTGAGCTCAGCGTCATTCTGCCACAGCCAAATGATCGACTTAACTCTGGCCAGTACATTTTGTAGGCCCCAAATGAAGGTTTTATCAAGACCTTCGTTGAACGCTCTCTCACCGTCGATCTCGGTCTCCGGCGACGCTTTCGAGGGATCTTGCTGCATGCCGACGTTCAAACCCCGACCAGCGGTACCAACTTCCTGACATATTTTAACCTTTCCTTTGAGGCCCAGAGGCGTTAGTTACTTGACAACAATACTGTTTGCACAGTAAATAGCATCCAATCGACGATAGCATTGACCAACATCCGGACTGCCCTTCCATCGACCCCGTTATTCGCACCACTGCTGAATGATTTTCCTTTGTTAACTCGGCCATGCTGACATGCCGAGAAGGCAAGGCACAATGTGAAGCACCATACTGTGACACGAGGGCTTTTAATTTTTGCACGTCCACGCCGTTTACATCCGGACAAACTTAAAATAGCCAGGGCTGAATTCGAACATATGCTCCAGTGGGGCATAATTTGACCTTCAGTCAGCTTTTGGGTGACACCGCTACACATGGTACGAAAAAGGTTTCCAGATGATTGGCGACGTTGCGGTGATTAGCGTGCCCCAAAAAGTGCACAATCTCGGACAGGTGCCCATACCGCATATCCTGGATTTTTCTTCGGGACTTACTGAGCTACTATTTTCTATAAAGTAGGCCTAGTAGGCGCCTGTCATCACACTCCGGTCGCGGAAGAGGACATTCCATAGACAGCCATTGCGACACCTTCTGGACATTTTGATTTCACAAGGATGCCATTCGGGTTCCGTAATGCGGCTCAGGCATTTCAGGGGTTCGAGAACGGAGTAATACTTTGACTCCTCCTTGCATGCGTCAACACAGGAAATGTTTTGGTAACTGGCCGCTCAAATGAGGAGCGCTTTTCTCATCTTCATAATGTTTTCGACCTTTTCTAGAAATATGGTATTGAAATCGACACTGACAAGTGTGCCTGTGGAGTTAGTTCATTGGATTTCCTGGAACATCGCATCGACCAAACCTGCATCCCACCTCTGCCAGATGAAATTGAGTCCACCTAAACTCTTACGATTCCCACTACGATAACTTAACTTCGACAATTCCTCTACATACTTGACTGTTATCGACGTTTCATTCTCCTTTGCGCGGATTTTTTAAAACCGGGTTGACTCCAAACGTAAGTCAGTTCGACTCCCACCGGATGCCGAGGCAGCTTTCTCAGCGACAAAGGAAACCCTATGCCATACCACTAGAGAATAGTTTATAAGTTGCGATCCAAACGTATGTCTGCCAATCAACACTGATGCATCAAACGCTGCCGTCGGCGCAACCTTAGAACAATCCGTAAATAACGACCGACAACCCTTAGTCTTCTTCTTCCAGGAGCCTCAGCCGGCACATACTAAATAAAGCACCTTTGGATGTGAACTGGTGGCAATTTATTTGGCGATCCGTTTTGTTAATAATAACACTATTACACGTTTTTCAACGCATTTGGGTGAGGCACGCTCGGATGTGCGCTATCATGACATGTAATTACATGCGGTACAAAGCAACATATGTTTACATAATAGGACGGCCATGAACTCTTTTGGCAAGAAAAAAGCGTGATCCAGAGGAAAAGGGTCACAGTTTGCTAACGAGTGATGCACGCACCAGAGAAGAGGGTAGTTCGATTGTTTTACAGATTCAGTCCGAAAGATGAGGTGTAACACTAATTTCTCTTTTACAAGGTTAACAAAAAGACATTTCGAATAATTAAATGTCACGCCATGGAATACGTGCATATGCACCTTTGAAGGATTTCGCCGTTATTCAACGTAACTTTAGTCGGAAAAATGTTGACATAATTCAGTTTGAGCGAAGGAGAATGGAAAGTTTCAAAATCCGGCGGAGAATTGAGCGGACTACAGCGCAGGACTTCGTCGATTGCTTGAAAACGTTAAAAGTTGAAAATCTCGCAAATTGCTTGGTCAATACGGGATTGTGGGCGTCCAATCATTGCGAATAGGAAAAAGAACGTGGTCTCATGGGTTAGGTAGGAAAATGTGGGATGATCACATGTAGCATGGGAAATAATATGTATGTTATGTTTTCTTGTTAAAAACCCTACGCGATGTTGGTGTTTTTGTGCTCTTTCCAATAAAGTACATAATACTTGCAAGTATTTGTTATAGTATTGCATGATAATTGGGTAATCAGCAATTACTTCTGGAATGGTTATCATGTGATAATCAAAAATCCGAACGAAGGTTTGACGTCAATGTTTTTATGGGGTGAGCGTTTCAGCTAGAATATTTATTCCATAACATGTAACGATTATTAGTGGTTGACCAGGAGAGTTTGAGGCAGGGGTGGCAATAAATGATGTGAGTTGAGGTTTTAATTAGTTTAGTAGGGAGTTTTGACGTCAGTTTGTTTTATAATTTCAACGTTTAAGCTAGAATCTCCATTTCCTAGCACACAACAGTTGCTAGTGGTTATGAGGAGGGTTTGCGGCGAGAGGTGCAGCACACCCTGTTAATTTGGGCTTTGATGAGATCACTTAATGTAAACAAGGGGGCATTTTTTTACCGTTTTCTGTGGGGAGGTTTTGTATCTTGGTCGAATAAACCGTCGATACCGACTATCAATAATTATAGCTTGATTGATTAGCAGAGGTGAAAAGTTATTACGAATGAGCGTATGTATACGTCAGAAAGGTGCATAGGTGACTTCTAATCCCGTTTCTTTCCTTTATTTTTTTGTTTTATGTACAACGCTACGTAAGTTTCTTCTACTAGATTAACTATGAGCATCAATTTTCTATTGTTCATCCTCCTCAGAAATATACAACGATAAGACGCACACGAACATTGGGATACGGCTTCGTCAGTACGCAATAAGTCGAGTGCTAGTTGGGTGTGAGTAGAAGGTGGATAGGGACTAAGCAGTTTCAGACAAGTTTTTTCTAATGGGAGCCTGATAGTAGGGACGGGTACTTACGTTTATATTGCTGACAGCTAAATCTTCTGTTGACCACATTCACAAAGGTCATCAGAGGATACGCAAAGCCTGAGGATAGAAATTACTTTTGGTGATGTAAGGAGGCTGTCCTAGCCAATTTTAAAACGCTGAATTACGTTATTGGCTCAGATTTCATTCTGAAGCCAGTTACGAATATAGGAATAATTCGCAATGAGGAGTGTGACTGGTATCTTTCCCGAGCAAACAGGGTTGGCGAAATGGAACCGTTATTTCTGAGACCATATGGGGAGTTGTGTTGTAAATGAACTGCGGATGCTGTAGTGATGGCGTCTGAGTGAGTCAGTTTATACAGAAGTGTGAGATTCCATTTTCCTGTCCGACATTGTGTACTGTCCAGTCATCCACACGCGAAACTTCGAAAACTTGTGGTCGATTGCCAAGAAGCCTTTTCGGTTAGCATTTGAATCTAATCAACACCATAATAACTTGCATCTACAGGATGCTTCAAAGCGCCAGCAGAATCCTCGTAGCTCCAAGGGATCGCTGTTATCTTCCTCGTCACATAAGGATCGCTACCACAGTTAAGCGTCATTACCGATAGTTACGGGTTTTTCAATTTTTCGCCTGTCCGTCTTCATAGTTTTGACTCCTTCTCCGAACACTCCCAGTAGTATGGTTTATTTAAACAGAAAATACTTGAAATATGTCCGTGTAAGCCTACTGCAATATATATTCTGCTCCCAGCCTAGCGCCATAACAAGAGAGGGGCTGTTCGCCAAGAAGCACTTCAGGGTCATATTCGGAAACGAAATCCTGCAAACCGAATGGACCAACAGTTTCACGCCTTTTACCACACGAAAGAGTTGTACGCAATATTTACTTCGATTCATCATGGCGTATTCCTTATTCTGATTTATCTAGAGAATAAAACCGTTGACCAAATCAGGCTGACCTTAGCTCCGAGGAGCATTCGAGTATGTAGCATTCCTTCATACTGTTATCCACCTCGTCCAGGTAACTTAGGCTGTGAACGCCGTCTAATCTGCAGCATACGTTCACGTCATTAGCTGCTTCGTTCGAGCGAATTCTACCAAAAGCGACGTGGAAAACGAACACGCGGGAGGTTATGACAAAATTGTAATTGAAGCGTTTGAGCTAAATGCTAATTGTTCTCTTCGCTCCCGTTGACCGTCATGTTGATTTGAATATTTTTCTGTACCGCGATAGATAATTAGCGCTCTAATCATCAAGTAGAGACTGGCTGAAAAATAGACCTTCCGTACAATGTTTTGTGTGAGTGCCACGGGACCTCAGTCTGGTCGGAAAAAATGCAGTGGAGTGAACATAAATAGCTTCTAAAGATTCTTCGTAATAGAATGCGACTTATTGTCCATCGTTAAGCCGTTCTATATACACCGGAGTTGGAAGCAGCCATTTCATGATGTAATTTCTAACTATTTCTAGGGATACCCTTTCGTCAAGCAGTATATATCTGGAATCCTGCCAAGAAGCGGGAATAGTATAAGTATCGTATAGACAAGGAAGCTGTAAAAGTTGTATGTATCTATGTTGTACATTTTTCACTATTGAATATGTCAGTATTCCTTTCGAAATACAATACCAACATTGTATGATCGCACATTATTATTTCCATGATGTCTTCAAAACGCCGCAAACGCAACTACCCCCCGGTCATGGGACGACGTATTTCATTTCGGAAATTGCAATAAATGCACTAATGAGGCTGGAAAAAGTGGGATAATACCGGTAATTGGTTGGATTCGCGAAACCCAGGGAAAAGTTTTTCATCACCAAACTATTTCTTTTGGCACCTGCTCGATGTATTCCAATTTTTTATCAAAACTGCTTATTTACAAATGGTGAATTACAGATACCTTGTCTGAAATTCCGACCTTAAAGTCTTCGAAACTACTGGAAAAGACAAAGATTCGCACCAGACTGACCGTTTCCCTTTGAACGACTTTCAACCACAATCCCTGCGACAGCCATAACTACAACTATCTCGGCCTAGTTGGGCGTCGCACTACGTATGCGGTAACATGTTCCTGTGGATTTCTGGGGTCTTCGAAGTTCGGCCTGGAACGGGTCAAACGACTCAAAGCCCTTTGGATGGCCAGGCGTCTTTGCGGCTACGAGTGTGAACCATTAGCTCCCAGGGGCGCTACAGCCCAACAGTCCTGACCTGAACCCCAAATACCCCATCCCCAAACAGTCCCGTTAAAATTTATTTTATTCATAAGTTTACAACCCAACGTGTCTGCTTGGGTCACCTTCTGCTGTAAAAATGGCTCATGCTTGGCTCATTCCAGCAGTACATCCTTCGGCTGGATCACAGTCATTTTGCTCTAAGTTCTCTCCTAACGGAAGACCCCGCTCAAGTTTTTAAGAATGCACAACTGCGAACTACCCTGCATTAATTCAGAAAGAGAAGGCGATTCGGAAGCTGTCGGTCTTTGGCCAACACGAAGGAACGACGCGCCCCACGAGGACGCTCACATACGGTCGGGTTGTAATGAAACGGCCGCTACTCCCCAAGAAGGTTCAGGAAACTCCGTCGCCGTCTACGCGCTCCTCCTCCCTGCTAGGATTGCTCTCTCAAGCTTGTCCTTGCGCCCTTCTATCTTTGTCTTACCAAACAAAGTGAGGACATAGTCCCCAAGTGCATGTACGCTAACGGTTTCAGCCTTTTAAACAAACTACCAGGAATCGGACAGTTGGTCCGCGACACTTGCCCCATGTTATCCGTTTAACGGAGATCTGGCCTTCCGTAGAAATCGGTAATAACGAGTTGGATGTTTCTGGGTACACATTCTATCGAACCAAATTCCGCCGTGGACGCATGAAAGGCTGTGCTGTCTTTCTAAGCCCGAAACTGCTGGTATCAACTATCGCAGAGGAATTCACTTCTCCAAAGAAATGGAGTACACTCTAGTTCAAACTCTAACTTCGTATTCGTGGCACGCTCATTTTCAACGTTACTTGCCGCCCGTCGTCGTGCAGCACCTCCGAAAACGAAGTTAGTCTTGCCGCTCTAGACCGACTGTCGAATACACAACGCTCCCCCATCTCCTCATGTGGGTGATCTCAACGCATTCAAACTAAACTTTACAGCTGGTTCTGCTGAGGGCTCTGACCGTGGATTTCTGAAATCCCTGACATGGCTGATCCATGGGAAAGCCGGGATACAACATATCAAATTACATACACGACCCGTCCAGGAGATGTACCATCGGTGCGTGAGCTTGTTATCGCAAATGAAGCTCACCTGGTGAATACAGTGGTCACCCGACCACCGCTGGGGCATATTGACCACATACTACTAGCTTTCAATTGTATTTGTCACTGGTTCAGAATGCCGTAACAAGGGATCCTTTCAGTAGTTTTCAGAAAGCTGACTTCGATGCACTGAAGACACTCCTAAGTAAACTCAAACATGTACCTGAGTCAGTGAACACAAATTAACTTTTTTAGTCACCATTCGCGAAGCTGATAAGGCATTTGTTCCTTGCAGGCTATGGAATTCTTCGTCTCGCTCGCAGCTTCCACGGGGCATATGCCGTCTTCTTGACTTATGTTCCCGTCTACTCTTTAAGCATTAACTACCGCGCTAGCCAGAGGACCCAGAAGCCTTTCGCCCTGTACGGAACAGATGCAAGTCAGAAATCTGTCAACATACATAATAGGCACGGGTGACAATCCTACTGGCAGTTCGGGAGAATAAGGACTTTTTTCAAGTATGTGCGTTGCCAGGGAAACACTAATCCCTCGGCACTTCCTCTGCAGTTTCCTGACGGGGTACCCACTCCAGCTGCCAGGTAGTCGTTGAGGTGTTCAGAAAATACCGTTCAGCAGTCTACAATGCGGTTCCGCAAACTTGGAATCAGATTCTTCCGGGGAAAGTTTCCGGCGCTCACTCCTGACGGCTGAATTATCTGTGCTGAACGTTCAGGACCTCTTGCTTAAGATCAATCCTTATAGTGTAATGGAATCAGATGGGATTCATTCTCGGATCTTCCAAAGGGGCCGTCCTTGATTTGGCGGTGCCCTCCCATAGTTGGTTTAAACAAACATTACGGACTAGCACCATTATGGAGGCATAGAAAGAAGGTATTGTCACACCTATATTTAAGGCAGGCGATCGTCACTTTTCCCATAATTACCAGCCGATCATCCTCGCTAGCATCACATGCGAGGCAATGGAACGCCTGTCAAAACGTGCTATCCTTAAGCAACTCTTCTCGAACAATATTTTCTCTTCTACCCTGTATGGCCTTCTACACGACCGGTCATGCACAACCAAAATGCTAATCCTCATGGATAGTCTGACGGACGTCAAAGACAGTGGCCATACCTCGGATGCTATCTTCTTCGACTTTGCCAGAGCCTTTATTTATGTCCCACACGGTTCTCTTGCACATGAACTAGAAGCCTATGGGATCCAGTGGCAAGTTCTCTGCTGGATTGCACATTGACTTGGTAACGAGACTTTCAGAGGGCTTTTCCTCTCCTTCACCGATCTCCGCCGGATTTCCTCAAGGATCCGTACTCGGTCAGCTGCTGTGTCCGATATACACCAATGACTTTCCCGACCTCATTTATAGCAACATCCTCTTTTATGCTGAGAATTTAAAGGTGTGGAATGCTTGTGATCCAGCGCATTCTAGATTGATCCTGACCGCATTAAAAGCTGGCAGGATGACTGAAATCTCCCTTCTACCGTCAGGTGCACGTATGTTGCTCGGGGGAGAATCCCGGGGACTATATATAACCACTGCTTGAGTGTACTGATCAAGTCGTTTGAAGAAGTAAACACTCGCTGCCGAATGTGTCCAGCGAGCACCTACCAAAATGGTCACTGGCATGCGGAATTCTTCCTACGAGTCCCGTATTGAAATTATTTATCTTTATCCACTTGAACTTAAAAGACTTCACGGCGACCAGCCTCTCGCACATTCTCTTTAGCACAGGACTCTTGCAGCGGTTTTGTATCTCGGCAGTTGATAATTTCTGAAGAGGTCAAGACAAGAAGCTCTATAAGCTCCGACCCCGGACCTACCATAAGCAACAGCTCCTCTCTCACAGCATTATTAACCATTGGAACGACCTCCCGTTGGAGTTGTTAGCTGCTCTTCTGGGAACCATTTCAAAGCGTCATTAGATTCGCTCTCACCTAAGAAGTTGTTAGATTAGTATTTCACTTTGTTCTCGGTATTCCCTGTGACCCCAAAGAGTGGTGCTACACCCTGTTTTCAGTGACTGACCTTTGGGTCAACAGAAAATCGCTGGCATCGAAACGGACAAACAGACTTGGTCCGGATGACCAGGGCCTTCAACCTCAAACCGGTGAACAAGTCGCCAAGATCACGCAGCTTTGGATCTGTACCCGACCCAAAATACAGCCGAAAAGCACCGGTTAAATCTAAAAGGTACTAGATACAGGGTTGTGATACGTAACCTCTCCATTTCTCCCGGTACTAAGGTCGTCGCCAACAAAGCCAATAGCGCATTAGCGCCTCTGAAGCGTTTGTTTGGGAAGTTTGAGCGATCGTGTTTAAACAACCTGCACAACAGCTTTATTCGTCCTTAACTCAAGCAGGTAACCATTGGTTGGCCTCCTAACTTACAAAACGACAAGCTGATTCTGGAAAATGTCCAGAGGCGTTCTACAAAAGCAGCCCGCGGGTTGAGCGCAAAACTCAACATTGAGCGACTTCGAGAGCTAAATCTCTTCACTCTGGATTAATGCAGACAGAGTGGTGATCTAATGTTATCATAAATGATCATAAAGGCCTCTAGCCATCCGTGTAGATCCCTGCTCACTCGTGCGAATACCAGCTCACTCGGAGTGAATTTCTTGGAACTGAAATGTCGGTACTGCAGACTTGAGATAAGGCATAGTTATTAATCGGTTCGGGCATAGAGAGTCTAAAACAACCCGAGCTAAGACGTCAATCGAAAGCCGTAATCACACAGCCGTCCCCCAACTCAGAACACAAGGCACAAATACGCCCAGGCGTAGTCATTGCCATGGGTTC